>CM027122.1:38520441-38816920 GCA_015476505.1 Urochloa ruziziensis
AATCACGTATGAGTGCCTTGTGCCTCTTTTGCTGGTGATCCCTTGCCCCCAAACGCCGGGAATCGGATTGGATTTGAAGTTTTCGGGATGAACTCGTGGAGGGTGTGTTCTTCGCTAGATTTGAAATCCCCGGAGTTCTAGGGAGTTAGAGGCCGAGATTTTTGGGACATAGCCTCTCCTTGAGGTGTATATCATCTACCCAAAGTTTCGTCTCAAAACTCCAAGCCGTTTGGGAGATCCGTTCTTGAGTTGACCTTCTTCCCGTGCTGTCTGGCAAGACCGGTGCGACCGCCCTCGGATACCGGTGTGACCGCCCCTGGCAAGCAAGGGCGGTGCAACCGCCCCTGGAGAGAGGTGCAACCGCCCCTGGCTGAGAGTTGGTGATTCGTGTGGTTTTCGTTCGATTCGTGTTAGGTTTTGTTCGATTCGTGTTCCGCTGTGTTGATCTTGTTCCTAGGGTCAGTAGCCTCACAGTAGCTACGTGATCTTGGCAAGATCGGTTGGTAGGATTTGGAGTTGTTTTGGGAGTAGCCGGATTCATGAGAGAAATTTTTATTGGCTCCCATTCACTCCCCCCTCTCTGGTCGCCTAATCGGTCCTTCATAACCGCCTCCCGCTGGGCCGGCCCAAGTTTGGCGTCGAGAAGCTTCGATCCGGAGGACACGCAGCGTGACCGTATGGCTTGCGTCGGAGGGAAGCTAGCTTGCGGTGGAAGGTGTCCCAGCCGGAAAATATCTAAAACCAATTGTCAAATTTGCCCCTGAGGGGTATGTATCACTTAGGGGTAGTTTAGTCTTTAGAGCACCACCACTTGGACCACTAATAGGCCCCCTAGGGATTGGTGGCTGCCATCTCTCTAGTTATCTCTTTGGTTTTCTCTTTGGACTTGTATTTCCCTTTCATCCCTTCCACCTAGAACTACTTGAATCATTCCTAGTTTGTATAGGTGAATTTATGGTTAGGTGATTGAGTTTGTGCTGCTCATCTTTGTGCCATGATTTGAATCCACGAGCTCCTTTTCTTTTTCCTATTTTCAGAGGTATTTTCGGAGCTATTTTTGGGGGATTTTCGTTCTTCACTTCCTAGGGCATTTTCTCTCGGATTTCTTTGGGGGATTCACGTATGAGTGCCCTGTGCCTCTTTTGCTGGTGATATCTTGCCCCCCAAATGGCCGGAATCGCTTTGGATTTGTGGATTTCGGGATGAACTCGAGTTCATGGTGTTCTTCTTTAGATTTGAGATTCCGGGAGTTCTAGTGAGTTAGAGATCGAGATCTTTGGGACATAGGCTCTCCTTGAGGTATATATCATCCACCCAAAATCTTGTCTCAAGACTCCAAGCCGTTTGGGAGATCCGTTCTTGAGTTGACCTCTTTCACTGAGTTGGTCTATTGATCCGATCGACTTTCCTTTCGGTCGGATGAATCGACCACTAACACTTTGGTGTGCTCAGAAAAACCCTATCTTCAACTCTCAATGGCTTCTCTCAATGGCTATAGGAAGAGGCGGTCGTTTGATCTGATCCTGGTCGGATAATCCGATCGCAGCGTTCTGAACTCTCTGGTAGAAGCTCGATATTTTGATTGGATGCTCCGATCGACTCTCGGTCGGATGATCCGATCGCACTGAGAGAAGAGTAACGTCAGTAACTCTAATGTTGACCTATTGATCCGATCGACTTTACTTGTACTGGTCGGATCAATCGACCTGTTGTTTTCTCCCATTAACGGTCGGAGTATATGCGATAAGTCTGACCGACTCTTTCCATGCACGGTCGGATCAAACGACCTGTGTGATTTTCGCTGAACACTTCCATGTTTTTCTCTTAGTAACAGTCGAAGTATAGGCGATAAATCCGACCGACTCTTTCCATGTACAGTCGGATCAATCGACCCGTGTGATTTTCGCTGAACTCTTCCAATTCAATCATGTTTGGGGCCACGTCTTGTGCTCGATTTGTTCGATTCTTGTTCCGCTGTGTTGATCTAGTTCCTAGGGTAATAGCTTCTCTATAGCCATGTGATCTTGGCTAGATAGTTTGGTTGGCTTGGAGTTGATTTGGGAGAAGCCTGATTTGGGAAAGAAATTTTTATCGGCTCCCATTCACTCCCCCCCCCCCCCCTCTCTGGACGCCTAATCGGTCCTTCAATTGGTATCAGAGCCGGTTGCGGGTCTTTGCGACACTAACCAGTCTAAGATCCAAAGATGGCGTACCAAGATCGGGTTTCCGGGCCTCCGCACTTCGATGGGAAGAATTATCCGAACTGGGTTGCGCGTATGGGTGCTTTCTTGCGAGGCAAAGGAAAGTTGTTGTGGGATGTGACCAAAGATGAACACTATGTCAATCCCACCAACTTAGATGCCCAGGATGCGAGAGATAAGTTTGAGGCAAACGCTAGAGCTGTCGACTACTTGTTCCGTGCTTTGTCGACTGAGGAGTTTGAGCGTGTTTTGGGCGAGGACCTAGCTAGACAGATCTGGAAGAAGCTCAAGGTAGCCCACGGTGGTGATAGCCATGTGAAGGCTAGGCTTTTCTCGATGTATCGCAGAGAGTATGAGAATTTCGCTCACTTGCCTAGAGAGTCTGTTAATGCTTTGTTTCAGCGCTTTACTGCCATAGTCAACAACATGAAAGCCAACATCACCCAACTCCCATATTCGGATCATGACAGAGCTATCAAGCTCTTGCAAGCACTTGATAGATCCGTGTGGGGTGCCAAGGTTGAGGCGATCATGGAGTTGGCTAACTATGAAACTTTGTCAGTTGATGAGCTTTTCTCCAAGTTGAAGTCTTCTGAGGTTGACAGACAGCTGCTTGCCAAGGCTAAGAGTCCGACTGATCCTCATAGTGTGGCTCTAGTCGGTGGCTCGAGATATGGACAGGTGAACACTTCCAAACATTTTGCTTTGTCTTCTCTTTTGTCTCTTCCAGATGAGGAGTATGAGGTGCTGAGCGAGGAGGATCTCGCGTTGCTGACCAGGAGGTTCGAGAGGATGTACCAGAACCGCAAGGGTTCGAGGCGTGCCGGGAGTACGTGCTACAGATGCGGGAAGATGGGCCATTTCGTCGCTGAGTGCCCCGAGGAGATCAAGAACGACTACAACCGCAAGCACCGATCGCGAGATGACCACAAGCACCGCTCCAAGGATGGCGGGCACAAGAAGAACAAGCCTCGAGCGATGGTGGCAGATGCGAGCGACATCGACACGAGCTCCACCAACACGTCGTCAAGCTCGAGCAACGAGGATGAAGACCGCGGGCACCGCGAGGAGAAGAAGAACGTGAACCGCAACTTCAACGGCGTCTCCTTCGCCACCGTCGACTACTGCACCATGGCGCACGACTCCGTGAAGGGCAAGGATGACTCCGATTCTGACTCCGAGGATGAGGTATTGACAGATCCCGCCTCTTTGCGCAAGGAGATTGCTAGACTATAGCAGTTGGTCGATAACCGTGATGATGTGCTTAGAAAGACCAACAAGGAGAAGAAAGAGTTTAGGTCCTTGCTAGGAGAGTCGAAGGATAGAGTAGCTGAGCTTGAGGCCTTACTTTCTGAGACTGGAAAGAAGGCGATGGACTTTGAGTCTTTGCTTTGCGAGTCTAGGGAGAGAGTGGCTAAGCTTGAGTCTGAGTTTGCTGTATTGAAAGATGCTCCTGTTGTGTCGGATGAAATTGAATGCTCTTTCTGTGATGTGCATCTTGCTGATCTGGTTGCCCTTAAGGAAAAACACATGACATGCTTGGATGATCTAGAAAATGCTAGGGTTGAGCTTGCTGAGTTGAAGTCTAGATCGTCTTTGCTAGGTGCTTGTACTTCTTTCCCTACTTTGCATGCTCAGTTGCTTGAATCTCGTACCATGATTAGTTCTCTTGAAGCTGAATTGAAATCTCCCATTGCAAATGCTTGTTCTGCTTGTGATGTGGTTGCTTTGAAGAATGTTGAGCTGGCACAATCTGTTGATCGGTTGCAGGATGAGAATGATGAGTTGCGTCAGTGTTTGGGTTGGTTGTCTGGTCACGAGCCACAGCTTAAGATGTTGATTGCTCAGTTCAAGAGAGCTGATGGTCATGGTTTGGGTTCTGAGAAGGTTGATGAGAGTGGTTGTGAGAAAGAAAGAGAGCAAGCCAGTTCCACCTCAAACATCCCAACACCACCAGAGAAAACTTCACCAAAGAACAACTTTGCACCTAAGCCCAACCACTTGTTGAACAAGCTTGACACCACTCCAGATCCTCCCAAGTTTCCACCTAAGACAAACAACTTTCAGAGGAGAGTGAGGAGTGGGGCTTACCAGCCGAGAGAGAAGCCACAGCCGAGAGAAACCCCAAAGCCAAAGCCAATCCACTTCCATTGTGAGCATTGTGGAAGGGATGGTCACCTAGAGGAGTTTTGCTGGAGGAAGAAGAGGGAGGTGAGATGAGAGAAGGAGATGGGGAACAGGGACAGGTACCGCTCTTCCCGTAGTGTGCCTGTGTATCGTTCACCCTTGCCTAGAGGAGAGGCTTTTGTGCGTACAGTTCCTTCGTTTGTTAGTCGTGGTGTTCCAGCTCGTAGTGGTTTTGCTAGGCGGCCTCCTGCTCGTGGTCAGTTTGGTTCACGGAGGTTTGACCGTAGCTTTGAGGGTAGGAGAGAGTCTAGGCCACGTTTTCCCCCATGTGGTGCTAGAGGTCCGATGGTGAGAGATGAGAGGGTTTCACGTGGTAGTGCTGATTTTGCTAACCCCTCTTTTGAGCAGATGGCCCGACACTGGTTTAACTCCTTCTGTGCTAACCCCAGTGTCGAGTCGTTCGCTCATTCTCGTTCTCGCTTTTGATTGTGCAGGTGGGAGGCTTGGAGAACTTTTGGTTGATCGGTTCTTGGTTTCAATTTGCTTTCGGTTTCTCAGCTTCTTGATGAGGGTTATGAGGTTCGGTTCAAGAGTGGTGATTCTCGAATTCTTGATTCTCGAGGTGACCTTGTGTGTATGATCATTCCCGAGGGACAGATTTTTCGTGCTGATTTTTCTCGATCTTTTGGTCCTTCTCGGTGTTTGTTGGCTGGTACTTCTTCTGAGCTTTGGAAGTGGCATAGGAGATTGGGTCATGTGAGCTTTGATTTACTCTCACGTTTGAGTGCTCTTGACCTTATCCGAGGATTGTCCAAGCTCAAGTTTGAGAAAGATTTGGTATGTGCTCCGTGTAGACATGTTAAGATGGTTGCTGCTTCTCATCCACCTTTGACAGATGTGATGACTTAGCGTCCGGGGAGCTTTTGCATATGGACTTGGTTGGTCCCGCTCGCGTTCATTCAGTTGGTGGGAAATTGTATGTTCTTGTTGTGGTGGATGACTTTTCTCGGTATGCTTGGGTGTTCTTTTTGGCGAGTAAGGATGAAACATTTGATTTTGTTCGAGATCTGATTTTGAGGTTGAAAAACGAGAGTAATGGTGGTGCCATGAGAGCTATACGCAGTGACAATGGCATGGAATTTAAGAACACTCGTTTTGATGCCTTCTGTCGTGATCTTGGTCTTAAACATCAATATTCCTCGCCCTATGTTGCTTGTCAAAATGGGGTTGTTGAGAGGAAGAATCGGATGCTTTGTGAAATGGGAAGGACGATGCTCGATGAGCATAGGATTCCTAGAAAATATTGGGCCGAGGCAGTGAACACAGCTTGTCATGTTTCAAATCGGATTTTCCTTCGTGCTTTCAAGAAGAAAACTTGCTATGAGTGTCGGTGATATGATCTCCAGCAGTCTTCCACGGGGTAGCCCACGGAAGTGATTTGTATGGAGGGAAGATCGCAAAGATCGGAAGCTAGATGGTTAGGGTGGACAGACGCAAGGATTTAGACACGTTCGGGCCGTCAACTCGACGTAATACCCTACGTCCTGTTTGGGGGTGTTGTATTGCGTGGATTGTAGATTGGATCGTTCTCCCCCTGGAGGGGGTCCCTGCCCGCCTTATATATCGGGGAGGCAGGGTTACAAGTCGGTTTGTAGCCGATCCTATCTCTAAGGATCCTTTCCTTCTTTACAAAAACTCCTATTCTAATTAGAACTTCTCCTTCCGGGTCCTTCCTTCATCCGTCGGCTTGTCCCGCACGTCATCAGGTCCAGAACAGTGGGCCGGGCCGCCCCCTATCGGGGGCGTTGCCAGGCCTGCTTGTGAGGTACCCGGGGACCATATTCCCCACAGTAGCCCCCGAGCACTTCTTGGCCGATCGTTGGCTGTAATTGATCTGCCTTTTTCTCGCATGATCCGAGTGCTCCGAAACTTTGCCAGAATGCTTGATCAAATTTCCGAGTAGTGTAGGACTTCGTCCGAGTGGTTTCGAGGAAGATCCGAGTGCATGTTCAAACGTTCCTGAAAAACGATTTTTTAATTGTAGCCTTAATGAGGGGAAGAAGTGCTCTTTTTCACGACGCGAAAGCGAAGTGTATACACTTAGCCCCTGAGCCTTGGGTAATTTTAGTATAAAATTGGCCAAGGGTCTTCAATTTTTCTCCATCAAAATCATGATCTTCAATGGCGTGCACCTCCTGGTGCACCCATTGGGTGTAGCCCCCGAGCCTTGAGCAGAGTAGAATAGTCTGGTCGAGGGTCAAAATAGAATCTTATAAAATTTTTTTGAACTTAATCCATCAATGGCGTGCACCTCCTGGTGCACCCATTGGGTGTAGCCCCCGAGTCTTGACTCGACTCGGCGCGATCGTGTCAAGACTCTAAAAGCTGTGAATCCTTGCTGAATCTTTTAGCCCCCATGCCTCTAGGCATGAATTTCGAATAATTCCCTCCTTTTAGGGAATTTTTACTAATTTCCCCTTTTTAGGGAATCTTTTCTCGAGTCCTTTGAACTCGGTGTGACTCCCGAGTCGTGTTCCACGACCCAGCCTGGCCATATGGTAAATCACCTTCTCACAAGATCTATACTTATCAGCACTTGACCCGGATTCCCAAGTCAATTTAGCGATAGTATCGCATGCATTAAGTAAAAATCAATTGCAAGGTTGTAATATTAATTGCAAAAATAAGCCTAGCCGTCCACCAATTGTAGCTTCACGACCGAGTGGTTTCTGCCCTTGAGCATTTGCTCACAAGCCCACGTAATTGTCAACTAACAGAACCGAAAGGTCGTGTCATTATTATTTAGCCTATCAAAGGCTTATGCCAGCCCATTTAGGCCCATCAATCCTGCTAGGCCCATTGTTTCCTAGGGAAACTAACGGTTGCCTTATGAGGCCAGTATATCGCGAGATGTCGCGACTCCAACTCGCATCTTTGAATTTAAAGCGACGCGACGTGCCAGCGTAAGTTGAGTTCCCGAGACTGGCACCGCGTCGCGCGCGGGAGGAACGGTTTATTCCATTATAAGCCATCCCCGCTGCAATCTTCTTCCTTTACTCGCCATTTGCCTTCACCGCATCCAAGTTCTCCTTTCCCGCTCAGGCGCAAACCCTAGATCCACCTTCATCGCTTCACACCTTCAATCTCCAAGCTCTGTTTGTTGCGGCTATGGCGCCGAAGCGGAAGGAGACGTCGCCGGGGAAGAAGCGGACGGTCAAGGCCAAGACCACCACCGATGCCTCCGTGGACCACGCCGCCGAGTGGAGGAAGTCCTCTACCACCACCAGGCGTCTCGAGTAGCTCGTCATCGACGGCATTCTCCCGGACCAGCAAACCGCCGAATGGCGCGCGGCCTTTAGTGAGTCTTTCCCCACCCCAAATTCCACTGATTTAGTGGTTTTTGAGTCCTTTCTTGTTTGTGGATTTGGTGTTCCTGCGCACCCTTTTCTCCGCGGCTTGCTCCATTTCTACGGGATAAGTCTCTGCGCACTGAACCCGAACTCCATCCTTCACATTTCTATTTTCATCAACCTCTGTGAGGCCTATCTTGGGATAGAGCCTCATTTCAATCATTTTCGCTATCTCTTCTTGCTGAAGCCTCACCCTAGCACCGAGCGCCCGCATGTAGTTGGAGGCGCCTGGTTTCAAATCCGTGAGGGTCGAGGCCAGGAGTATTTTGAAATTCCTTTTCCTACCACCAACAAGGGGTGGCAGTCCGAGTGGTTGTACATAGGGAACCACTCGCCTACCATCTCTTCCGAAATAGATTCCCGTCCTGTCCCCTCCAAGTCCTGGAGTTCTCTCCCCAAAGACAACGAGATGGACGAAGTTCGGGAGCTGCTGAGCCTCATTGCCAAGCAGAAGAGCAGAGGGTTGACTGCCGTAGGAGTGGCAGCCAACTTCGTACTACGTCGGATCCAGCCCCTCAAGTAGCGGGCTCATCCAGCATATGAATACTACGCCGAGGGGGACAACACACGTGAAGCCCCCGAGCGTGTCGATAAAAGTCAAGCTGCAGCCCGGATTGCCAAATTTTTTGCGTCGGGAACTCCCCTGAAGACTTCTGATGGCCCTCAAGCCTAGAACTTGACTAATCCTTGCCCTGAGGTAATAAATCGATTTGTTTCCGTTTGTGTGTTCAATTCCACCCATTGGGTGTAATCCCGATGAAAAACTGAACCCAACTTTAATATGCAGGGTCGAGCTGCTTATGTATCAATCCCCTTTCTCCCTGAGATGCCAAAAGGGGTGGACCAGCCAGGTGACATGCAGGGCCAGTACTGCTGAAGAAGCACTCGGAGGAGCCGAGGATGACTTGAACGAATCTGATTCAAATCTGTCATCCTCGCCTTCTCCAGATGTGTTGTACGCCGAGTGGTGGCAAAGCGGCCATCGTCTCGAAGAATCGGAAGGGCTCAGCTGCGGCGGGGATCACAATTGGGGACGCACCGAGCCGTCGCCAACTCAGCACCGCCGAGTCATCAGACTCGGATGATGACGAAGGTGGTGATGCCGGGTCGTCGATCCCGCCCTCGCTGATCAGCTCGGAGCATTCTCCCATCGCCGTCGAACCGTTGCGTACTGTTGGCACTCCTTAGCGTCACGTTTTAGCAACGCTCAAGAGCGCGTAGATATATGTTGTTGTATGCAAAATTAATTCTGCAAGCGCACAGAATATATCTCGTTGTAGCACTTCACCGTGGGAGTTACCCCAGGGTATCGTATTTATATTTCCGCAGGGAAGCAGATGGTTAAAGTGTATTGAAGAATGAAATGATATATCTTGCCAGAAATATCAAGCCACAAACCCAGGGGCACAAACTCTAGGTTTGGGTGGATAATTGTCAAGTTAATGACCGGATAGAAGGTCTGAAAGACCAGCGACACACGGAGCACCTATTTCTAAAGAAAAGGAAAGACGTTGGGAGAAACCGGACCTAGACTCTTTCTAACTCAGAGCAAAAGGCACTCTAGCCCTAGTCTAGACTCTAGCTTAGATACCGGGAACAGAGCTCGCTTCGACGGCTAGAACGGGAGAACCTCAGAACGGGGTGAGAGAGGGGGTTCTCCTGGCTCAGCACTACTGTTATGAATACACCCGAACGTGGTGGACTACGAAGGACGGACAGGGCTGTCACCACCTGCCGCCTACCACTGCGGTACCGTGGGGTGCAACACACTTCCTAGTTAATCAACAAGCCAGACACCACGTCTGCACTCGATGATTAAGATTTCTCTTGAGGCCTGTCAAGAGAAATCCCCGTCTTCCCTAAGGCATCTTACGGCCCGGTCAAGGCGAGCAAACCCGCGAGATAAAGCCCGGTAGAGCTAAACTAAACTCTACACTAAAACTAAAGGGGATATGACTTTGCTCTAAAGAGAGCAAGATCTTTACTCTTAAAGAAGAGCAAGAGAGAAATATAAAAGATAACTTAAGCTCTGAAGTAAGAAAGTAATTGTATAAATAAACTCTTCAAAAGAAGGAAAGGATACAAGAGCTTTACCAGAACTTCGAAGCCTCCGAAGATCCGAGCTAAGCTCGACTCGACTCTACTCCCAACTCTAATCCTAATCTAAGAAATGAAAAAGATACTAGAGCTCCCTTCAAGTAAAGACTTGAGATATGTGGTGTGTGTCTTCCCAAGGTGAATGAGCTTCCTTTTATAGCCTCCAGGGGTCGGATGTCAGCGTCATTAGCACGCCAAGGCTCTGCTTAGGCTTCACGCGAAGGAGGAGACGTGGCGGCCACAGAGGGAGGCCGGCCGGCCTGGGCTAGGCCGGCCGGCCTGGCTCTGGTGCCACTTGGCACCGTCCTCTGCAGGAACGGTCCTGATGCTCTCCCAAGGTCGGTAACAGTTGCGTTTAGTTGAAGCTTGTCCAAGAATCCTAGGATGTGGGCCCTTCAATCCATGTGCTTTCACCTCTAGGCCTTCCGGGTCCTTGGATCAATCCGACGTTGTTTGCACGGTGCTTGATCATCCTGGGCACTTGGCATGGCTTGTGGATCAATGACGTGGCCAGACCTGGCCAGGGGAGGCCGGTCGGCCTGGCCTAGGCCGGCCGGCCTGGCCCTGTGCCAGGTTTGGCCCTTGTTTCTCCTGGTTCATCCTGCAAGCACAACTCATCCAAAACTTGTGGAATTTGTCAATAAAAATACTTTTATGTATGGAATATGGTATGATCATCCTCATTTTACCGAAATGTTGACGGTCACTACGAAGTTATAATGGCCGTCAACACACCCCCAAGCTTAGACTCTAGCTCGTCCTCGAGCAAGGCTAAAACTCTAGGTTCGGTGGGTCAGGAGTTGCTTCAATGTTTATACTCTTAAAGTACTCTGTGCTTAAGCCAAAACTTCAACGAATCACCTGAATAAGTTGGCATAAAGAGAACTCATACCATGGTTCCACGTGGGGCTGCATTGATTCACGTTTTGGGCTATTGAGAGCTTGAACGGTCATCTCTAAAGTATTTCCTGCACTTTTCAGGTTCCATCTCGGAGATATGAATTTTTCAAAAGATGGTTGATTCATTCCCCGATGGTACTCTCGAGTCACTCAAGGTGTTTTAATCCTCACTCTTGGTCGGGATTGACCAATGTTTCCCTATACTAAGGCTGAAGTGGAGTTGTAGGTAGGATAAGAGTGGCATACCTTGGTTACTTCTGTTGTCGAGTCGAAGAGTGGTCCGCGAGCGATGGTACTCTTCAAATTCCGGTCTTTGGAATTCATGGGGTTTGAATGGAGAGGGAGAAGGTGTAATGTTCAAAGGTCTTTGGACTCCTTATTGTTTCTCTCTCATATTTTTGAGATGTTTCTTCTTCTTTTTTCAGATGGAGCATTTGTCTCCAATTTTTTTTTCGAATACATCTCTTCTCTTACTTTGGTAACAGAGAGGGATTCAGCTTTGTATGGAGTAGTTGAGGACCTTTTGGGGTGAGCTTTGTGATGAGGTGAGTGTATGTCATCGACGGTGGACGTCAACCCCGGAGTGGGACTTTGACTAGTCGGACATTTTGAGGCTGAGGTGGATGGGAAGACCGGTGAATGTCAAGTACCTTCTGCAAGTAAAGGATTAAGTACGAGGCACTTAGAGGGCATAAACAGAGCAACTATTCATCATTCCAGAGGTTCTCAACCATAGTTCCATACATAAAGATATCTTTTGGAGCTTTTATTTTATCTTATTTTGTTTTTATTATTATTATTTTTATATTTTTTTTAGCATTTATTTAGCATCTTATTTCATCATGGCACGGCAAGGCAAAGGCAAGGCAAAGGCATCGGTAAGGCAAACGGCAACGGCAAGGCAAACGGCAAGGCAACGGCAAGGCAAAGGCGACGGCTTTCGAACATACCTGAGACTCCCCCAAGCTTCGATGAAGCTCACTGGTAGTACTGGTCGGGGTCGTAGTGCATGTAGTTGAAGAAGCCGTGCATGTCAGTCTGGAGGGATGTGGTCATCCCCCAGTTCTGCTGCGTGAGATTGGTGTTGTGTGCAACTGTATCTCTGAGTTGCTGTTGTTGCAGCGTCATCGTCTCCATCCTGGTATTAAGATCAGCGATCCCCCGGGAAACCGGGTTCTCGTAGTCATACCTGGCGGAGGCGGATGGTCCGACCTGCGGGCCGTAGCCTGCTGTTCCTTGGTGGTAGTCGAATGCTTCCTCAAAGTTCATGTTGGCCGTGGGGTTCTCTGTCGGCTGCTGGTAGTCGTACTCGGGCTATGGTGCGGTAGAAGTTCCGGCTTCATCATCATGCCTGGCTCGCCTGCCACGTGTTGTAAGGCCTGCAACACTGTGGCGAGCGGGTTCCCTCCTTCTGAGCTGCATCGTTAGACTTCTCGCTGATCTCAGCGACAAAGCTGGGCATGGAAGCTCAACCTCATCGATGAAACCAGGATAGCACATGAAAAGAGTATGGCCAGGGCCCTCGCGCATCAAGTGACCCTGGATGAAATGGTCTGAACCAATGCAGTACAGATATTCTTGTGTAGCTGGAAGGAAGGTGACTTGAGCGCCCTGCAAAGCACCAACATGGTTGGCGATGCGTGTGACTAGCGAGGTTATGTCAATTGTGGCTCGGCCACTGACTAACTTCTGCCAGTTCTCAAGCATGCTCATGACCGGAGAAAAGCGAATTTTCTTGACCATGGCATAAAGGCACTCTAAGTCAGGCAAGAGGCAAAGACGCAAATCAGCGCGCGGGTGGAGCACCATAGCGATCCACTTCGCCAGGAAACGAAGATTGGGGTTTTGGATGACGGTGATGCTGTTTTTCCCCGAGGATGGCTCCCCTGTGATGCTATCCCACCATGCGGCACGGTTGTACCGGTGGTTAGTCACCAACAGGTTGGCATCAATGATGCATCTCTTGTTGAAACCAAGAGCCTCACTGAGTTGCTTCGGGGTCAAGACAAAATCCTCATTGAAAAATCGAAAGCAAATGTTTGTCTCGTTGGGACGCACTTCGATTTTCAAACTCATCAAAAACTCCATAGTAAGAAAGTGCGAACCTGTTTCCGTGATGGGGTAGAAGTTTTGCCATCCGGCATTGTTGAACGCCCGTTCCATGTCTCCTCCGAGACCGGTCTTGATCAGCAGCATGGGGTCGAAATACTTGGCGTGTGTGAAGTAGCGGTTCTGGAGCTGGTCCAGCACCGTTCTCTCGTCTTCGGTCCGAGCAACGATGTGCTCGACCCGAGTCATGATCCTGATGCGAAGCCTGTTCCTCGGCACCTCCTCCTCCTGGGACTCTGTGTCGTGTCGAGTTGAGTCGACAGACATAGTATCCCGGGAAGTAGATGATTCCCGAGAGCGGCGAGAGCTCGAAGAGGTGAGCTTGGTCACGACTCCACGTGCCTTAGTCCACATGATTCCTGCAAAAGATTAGTCTCACAATACCCGAAGGAAATCAAGGGTTAGACAGTCAGATGTTAGGCGTTCTTGTGGGATATTAATCACCACAACTCGGTTAGTCGTTCTTGTGGGGTAAGAACCACCACAAACGTTCTCGTTCAACCGGCAGGGGTTTGTTCTCACAAGGATTCAAGAATGGATTTTAGCAGAATTTCCTTGTGGTTTAAACTCTAACCTTACTTAGAGAAATTCGAAATTTAAGCGAGGGAGAAGGGAATTGAGCAGGATGCACGCATACCTGTGCTTGGGGCGTCTTCCTTCAGAGCTGGGCATTGGTATTTATAGAGGCGCAGCAGGGGGAGGCCGGCCGGCCTGAGGCAGGCCGATCGGCCTGCACATGGTGCCGGTCGTGCCCATCCCTTGCGTCGGTGGTCACTGCCCTGTGCTTGGTGCTCTGGTAGGTGAGGATGGGACAGCAACGGTGGCGAGAGGCCGGCCGGCCTGGCTGGGGCCGTTCGGCCTGGTGTTGAGTCCAATTTCCTCCATCCTCTCGTGTCGTGTCCTCCCACATGTTCTTGTTCCTTGCTTGCGGTGATCTGGCCACTGGAATTGACAAGTGGGGCCGGCCGGCCTAGGTGGGGCCGGCCGGCCTGAAGTTTGGCCGAAAAATATCTTTTTTTTATATGCTTCCTAATGCACAATTGAAATATAAATGCAAGCTTCGAAAATTTAAACATGCTGTGATGAATGAAAAGAATTGAAATGAAAAACCTATTCTATATGCAATGCAAAGATACGTACCATATACCTTATGGCGAGGGCTCGAGTTTTTCGTCCTGAGCGGAACTCTCCGAATCCTTGTTCGGGACTGCTTTTACCCGCCATTCCTTTCGGGGTGGACGGGACTTGGATTCAACCTCCTTATCGCGCTTTGCTTGCTCCTCCAGCGCTTTGGTTCTCGATATTCTTCGCCGTGCATGATAGCGATCATGCCTCTTCTTTTCTTTGGCGGCGAAGGCTTCCACCATCTTCATGAGCGTTTCTACGCTCGGCATCTTGGACTTTCGGGGCATGACTTCTTCGACCATATTGACTTGATGGGGGATCTCCTTAGGACGGAAAGAGAAACTCTCGGTCCCTCCGTTAATCCTCAGTTGAATGGTCCCACGTCCCACGTCAATGTTTGCATTCGCAGTACTTAAGAACGGTCTCCCAAGAATGAGAGAGTTTGTTGCTCCGGCTTCCATATCCAGGACGATGAAATCCACAGGGATGAAGAAATCCCTGATCTTGACCGGAACATTTTCTGCGACTCCATGGGGGTAGCGGATCGATTGATCCGCTAGCTGCAAACACATGGGTGTAGAGACAAGCGATATATCTTTAAGGTGGTCAAAGACTACCTTGGGCATTACGCTGACGCTCGCCCCCAAATCACATAGGGCGTTGTCGAAGTCGTGGCCTCCAATGGAGCATGATATTGTGGAGCAGCCAGGATCTTTCTTCTTAAGGTGGGGCCCGAGTATAGCCGAGCTACATTCCTCGGTCAGCTGTACCGTCTCCCTTGTGGGTAAAGTCCGTTTGTTGCTAAGTATATCCTTGATGTACTTGGCGTATGTCGGGACCTGCAAAGCATCAAGTAATGGTATGTTGATGTATACCTTCTTGATTACATCGACGAACTTGTCGAATTGTTCGTCGGCCACGGGTCTTCTCCTCCGTTCTGGGAACGGGAGGAAAGTGGGATCTCGGCTGTAGCTTGAGGCTTGTGGTGCCTCGTTCCCCTCCTTTGAGACAGGGGTGGTTTCCTCGTCGTCTTCCTCTTCGGCGGCCACCTCGGTTTGGCTAGCTTCCTTCTGTCGAGTACCTGCATCCTGTGGATGGTGTGGGTCCTGCGTGGACTTGCCAGTCCGCGTGGTCACCGCACTAACATTTTCCTTGAAAGGGACCTCCGGTTGCCCGGGTAACTTTCCCGCATTTGGGTTAGGGCAGGATGCAGCCAGCTGAGCTACTTGAGTTTCAATCATTTTGTTGAAGCTCAGCTGGTTCTTAACGACAGAATTAAAAGCTTCTATCTGGGAGGCCATTGACTCCATAACTTTATCATTAGCAAGAAATTTCTTGCTAATGCTATCGTTAATCTGTTTTTGGCCATACCAGATGTCCTTTAGCGACGGTTGAAAACCGTTGTTAGAGCCATTACCTTGCTGTTGGCCGAAGGGGAAATTGGGCTTGGAATTCCAACCTTGTTGAGGACGGAAACCTGAATTGTTGTTATTTCCAATGAAATAGGCTTCCTCTTGTGTCGTCGGGCAAGAGTCGCCCGAGTGTCCTGCTTCTCCACACGTTTCACACGTGACTCTCTCCTCCATGATCTGATTCATCTCCTTGCCAGGAGATTCCATCTTCTTCAAGAGGAGGTCCATCTTAGCGGCCAGCATATCAACGGAGTCAATTTGATGTACTCCCTTGCGGGGAGCTTGTCTTTCTCCTATCCAGCTCTGATGAGTGGATATTTTCTCGATTAGCGCCTTTGCTGCGTCTACATCCAACGAGAGGAAAGCTCCTCCCGCGGCTGCATCCAACATCTCTTGCGATCGTCGGCTCAGGCTGTGGAAGAAATTCTGGGTAATCAGCCAATCTTCCACACCATGGTGGGGGCAGGCTGCAATATACTCTTGCAGTCGCTCCCAAGCTTCGGGAATTGTTTCTCCGTCTAGCTGCTGAAAGCTAGTGATTTTCCTCGGAGGGCATTGGTTTTGCCCACCGGAAAGTACTTGGCCAGAAATGCGTCTGCGCAAGTCTGCCAGCGTCCATCAAATGATGCCTTGTTAGCATAGAACCACTCTTTGCTTTCCCAAGCAAGGAGAATGGGAAGAGTTGAAGGCGGATGTTGTTAATCGGTGTGCCATTGGGGTTGATAGTACTGCACACCTCCAGAAAATTCCGAAGGTGAGCGTTCGCATCCTCAATCGCCTTTCCGCAGAAAGGGCTGGCCTGAACCATGTTTACCAGGCCAGTTCTCAGCTCAAATGCACCTTCCTGTGCGTTCGACAATCCCGGGAAGTTGCTGCTTGACGGGGCTGAGAACTCACGGAGCGTCTTCTTAGCTTGAGCCATAATCTCTGGGGACTCTGGGGCTGAAGAAAACGACGAATCTGATTCGGACTCGGAGTCAGATGACGACTCGAGTATATTGCTTGAGCTGAGTGAAATCTGAGGAGGTACGACTCTCTTTCGCACTACTCTTCCAATGCGTTCTGGATTTGGATCAAAGTTTGATGGTAGGTTGAAACCAGTCATGCACTACCCTGCAAAACACATCAAAAAATAGACGAGTGTTGCAGTGGTGAGGTCACTAAGGTTAGTGGTTTGGTAAATCTGTAAAGATAATCAAATGATTCAACAATAACTTTAGCCAATTGCTTCCCCGGCAACGGCGCCAGAAATGCTTGTTGGCACTCCTTAGCGTCACGTTTTAGCAACGCTCAAGAGCGCGTAGATATATGTTGTTGTATGCAAAATTAATTCTGCAAGCACACAGAATATATCTCGTTGTAGCACTTCACCGTGGGAGTTACCCCAGGGTATCGTATTTATATTTCCGCAGGGAAGCAGATGGTTAAAGTGTATTGGAGAATGAAATGATATATCTTGCCAGAAATATCAAGCCACAAACCCAGGGGCACAAACTCTAGGTTTGGGTGGATAATGGTCAAGTTAATGACCGGATAGAAGGTCTGAAAGACCAGCGACACACGGAGCACCTATTTCTAAAGAAAAGGAAAGACGTTGGGAGAAACCGGACCTAGACTCTTTCTAACTCAGAGCAAAAGGCACTCTAGCCCTAGTCTAGACTCTAGCTTAGATACCGGGAACAGAGCTCGCTTCGACGGCTAGAACGGGAGAACCTAAGAACGGGGTGAGAGAGGGGGTTCTCCGGGCTCAGCACTACTGTTATGAATACACCCGAACGTGGTGGACTACGAAGGACGGACAGGGCTGTCACCACCTGCCGCCTACCACTGCGGTACCGTGGGGTGCACCACACTTCCTAGTTAATCAACAAGCCAGACACCACGTCTGCACTCGATGATTAAGATTTCTCTTGAGGCCTGTCAAGAGAAATCCCCGTCTTCCCTAAGGCGTCTTACGGCCCGGTCAAGGCGAGCAAACCCGCGAGATAAAGCCCGGTAGAGCTAAACTAAACTCTACACTAAAACTAAAGGGGATAGGACTTTGCTCTAAAGAGAGCAAGATCTTTACTCTTAAAGAAGAGCAAGAGAGAAATATAAAAGATAACTTAAGCTCTGAAGTAAGAAAGTAATTGTATAAATAAACTCTTCAAAAGAAGGAAAGGATACAAGAGCTTTACCAGAACTTCGAAGCCTCCGAAGATCCGAGCTAAGCTCGACTCGACTCTACTCCCAACTCTAATCCTAATCTAAGAAATGAAAAAGATACTAGAGCTCCCTTCAAGTAAAGACTTGAGATATGTGGTGTGTGTCTTCCCAAGGTGAATGAGCTTCCTTTTATAGCCTCCAGGGGTCGGATGTCAGCGTCATTAGCACGCCAAGGCTCTGCTTAGGCTTCACGCGAAGGAGGAGACGTGGCGGCCACAGAGGGAGGCCGGCCGGCCTGGGCTAGGCTGGCCGGCCTGGCCCTGGTGCCACTTGGCACCGTCCTCTGTAGGAACGGTCCTGATGCTCTCCCAAGGTCGGTAACAGTTGAGTTTAGGTGAAGCTTGTCCGAGAATCCTAGGATGTGGGCCCTTCAATCCATGTGCTTTCACCTCTAGGCCTTCCGGGTCCTTGGATCAAACCGACGTTGTTTGCACGGTGCTTGATCATCCTGGGCACTTGGCATGGCTTGTGGATCAATGACGTGGCCAGACCTGGCCAGGGGAGGCCGGTCGGCCTGGCCTAGGCCGGCCGGCCTGGCCCTGTGCCAGGTTTGGCCCTTGTTTCTCCTGGTTCATCCTGCAAGCACAACTCATCCAAAACTTGTGGAATTTGTCAATAAAAATACTTTGATGTATGGAATATGGTATGATCATCCTCATTTTACCGAAATGTTGACGGTCACTACGAAGTTATAATGGCTGTCAACACACCCCCAAGCTTAGACTCTTGCTCGTCCTCGAGCAAGGCTAAAACTCTAGGTTCGGTGGGTCAGGAGTTGCTTCAATGTTTATACTCTTAAAGTACTCTGTGCTTAAGCCAAAACTTCAACGAATCACCTGAATAAGTTGGCATAAAGAGAACTCATACCATGGTTCCACGTGGGGCTGCATTGATTCACGTTTTGGGCTATTGAGAGCTTGAACGGTCATCTCTAAAGTATTTCTTGCACTTTTTAGGTTCCATCTCGGAGATATGAATTTTTCAAAAGATGGTTGATTCATTCCCCGATGGTACTCTCGAGTCACTCAAGGTGTTTTAATCCTCACTCTTGGTCGGGATTGACCAATGTTTCCCTATACTAAGGCTGAAGTGGAGTTGTAGGTAGGATAAGAGTGGCATACCTTGGTTACTTCTGTTGTCGAGTCGAAGAGTGGTCCGCGAGCGATGGTACTCTTCAAATTCCGGTCTTTGGAATTCATGGGGTTTGAATGGAGAGGGAGAAGGTGTAATGTTCAAAGGTCTTTGGACTCCTTATTGTTTCTCTCTCATATTTTTGAGATGTTTCTTCTTTTTTTTCAGATGGAGCATTTGTCTCCAATTTTTTTTTCTTTTGAATACATCTCTTCTCTTACTTTGGTAACAGAGAGGGATTCAGCTTTGTATGGAGTAGTTGAGGACCTTTTGGGGTGAGCTTTGTGATGAGGTGAGTATATGTCATCGACGGTGGACGTCAACCCCGGAGTGGGACTTTGACTAGTCGGACATTTTGAGGCTGAGGTGGATGGGAAGACCGGTGAATGTCAAGTACCTTCTGCAAGTAAAGGATTAAGTACGAGGCACTTAGAGGGCATAAACAGAGCAACTATTCATCATTCCAGAGGTTCTCAACCATAGTTCCATACATAAAGACATCTTTTGGAGCTTTTATTTTATCTTATTTTGTTTTTATTATTATTAATTTTATATATATATTTTTTTAGCATTTATTTAGCATCTTATTTCATCATGGCACGGCAAGGCAAAGGCAAGGCAAAGGCATCGGTAAGGCAAACGGCAACGGCAAGGCAAACGGCAACGGTAGGCAACGGCAAGGCAAAGGCGACGGCTTTCGAACATACTTGAGACTCCCCCAAGCTTCGATGAAGCTCACTGGTAGTACTGGTCGGGGTCGTAGTGCATATAGTTGAAGAAGCCGTGCATGTCAGTCTGGAGGGATGTGGTCATCCCCCAGTTCTGCTGCGTGAGATTGGTGTTGTGTGCAACTGCATCTCTGAGTTGCTGTTGTTGCAGCGTCATCGTCTCCATCCTGGTATTAAGATCAGCGATCCCCCGGGAAACCGGGTTCTCGTAGTCATACCTGGCGGAGGCGGATGGTCCGACCTGCGGGCCGTAGCCTGCTGTTCCTTGGTGGTAGTCGAATGCTTACTCAAAGTTCATGTTGGTCGTGGGGTTCTCTGTCGGCTGCTGGTAGTCGTACTCGGGCTGTGGTGCGGTAGAAGTTCCGGCTTCATCATCATGCCTGGCTCGCCTGCCACGTGTTGTAAGGTCTGCAACACTGTGGCGAGCGGGTTCCCTCCTTCTGAGCTGCATGGTTAGACTTCTCGCTGATCTCAGCGACAAAGCTGGGCATGGAAGCTCAACCTCATCGATGAAACCAGGATAGCACATGAAAAGAGTATGGCCAGGGCCCTCGCGCATCAAGTGATCCTGGATGAAATGGTCTAAACCAATGCAGTACTGATATTCTTGTGTAGCTGGAAGGAAGGTGACTTGAGCGCCCTGCAAAGCACCAACATGGTTGGCGATGCGTGTGACTAGCGAGGTTATGTCAATTGTGGCTCGGCCACTGACTAACTTCTGCCAGTTCTCAAGCATGCTCATGACCGGAGAAAAGCGAATTTTCTTGACCATGGCATAAAGGCACTCTAAGTCAGGCAAGAGGCAAAGACGCAAATCAGCGCGCGGGTAGACCACCATAGCGATCCACTTCGCCAGGAAACGAAGAGTGGGGTTTTGGATGACGGTGATGCTGTTTTTCCCCGAGGATGGCTCCCCTGTGATGCTATCCCACCATGCGGCACGGTTGTACCGGTGGTTAGTCACCAACAGGTTGGCATCAATGATGCATCTCTTGTTGAAACCAAGAGCCTCACTGAGTTGCTTCGGGGTCAAGACAAAATCCTCATTGAAAAATCGAAAGCAAATGTTTGTCTCGTTGGGACGCACTTCGATTTTCAAACTCATCAAAAACTCCATAGTAAGAAAGTGCGAACCTGTTTCCGTGACGGGGTAGAAGTTTTGCCATCCGGCATTGTTGAACGCCCGTTCCATGTCTCCTCCGAGACCGGTCTTGATCAGCAGCATGGGGTCGAAATACTTGGCGTGTGTGAAGTAGCGGTTCTGGAGCTGGTCCAGCACCGTTCTCTCGTCTTCGGTCCGATCAACGATGTGCTCGACCCGAGTCATGATCCTGATGCGAAGCCTGTTCCTCGGCACCTCCTCCTCCTGGGACTCTGTGTCGTGTCGAGTTGAGTCGATAGACATAGTATCCCGGGAAGTAGATGATTCCCGAGAGCAGCGAGAGCTCGAAGAGGTGAGCTTGGTCACGACTCCACGTGCCTTAGTCCACATGATTCCTGCAAAAGATTAGTCTCACAATACCCGAAGGAAATCAAGGGTTAGACAGTCAGATGTTAGGCGTTCTTGTGGGATATTAATCACCACAACTCGGTTAGTCGTTCTTGTGGGGTAAGAACCACCACAAACGTTCTCGTTCAACCGGCAGGGGTTTGTTCTCACAAGGATTCAAGAATGGATTTTAGCAGAATTTCCTTGTTGTTTAAACTCTAACCTTACTTAGAGAAATTCAAAATTTAAGCGAGGGAGAAGGGAATTGAGCAGGATGCACGCATACCTGTGCTTGGGGCGTCTTCCTTCAGAGCTGGGCATTGGTATTTATAGAGGCACAGCAGGGGGAGGCCGGCCGGCCTGAGGCAGGCCGATCGGCCTGGACATGGTGCCGGTCGTGCCCATCCCTTGCGTCGGTGGTCACTGCCCTGTGCTTGGTGCTCTGGTAGGTGAGGATGGGACAGCAACGGTGGCGAAAGGCCGGCCGGCCTGGCTGGGCCGTTCGGCCTAGTGTTGAGTCCAATTTCCTCCATCCTCTCGTGTCGTGTCCTCCCACATGTTCTTGTTCCTTGCTTGCGGTGATCTGGCCACTGGAATTGACAAGTGGGGCCGGCCGGCCTGAAGTTTGGCCGAAAAATATTTTTTTTTATATGCTTCCTAATGCACAATTGAAATATAAATGCAAGCTTCGAAAATTTAAACATGCTGTGATGAATGAAAAGAATTGAAATGAAAAACCTATTCTATATGCAATGCAAAGATACGTACCATATACCTTATGGCGAGGGCTCGAGTTTTTCGTCCTGAGCGGAACTCTCCGAATCCTTGTTCGGGACTGCTTTTACCCGCCATTCCTTTCGGGGTGGACGGGACTTGGATTCAACCTCCTTATCGCGCTTTGCTTGCTCCTCCAGCGCTTTGGTTCTCGATATTCTTCGCCGTGCATGATAGCGATCATGCCTCTTCTTTTCTTTGGCGGCGAAGGCTTCCACCATCTTCATGAGCGTTTCTACGCTCGGCATCTTGGACTTTCGGGGCATGACTTCTTCAACCATATTGACTTGATGGGGGATCTCCTTAGGACGGAAAGAGAAACTCTCGGTCCCTCCGTTAATCCTCAGTTGAATGGTCCCACGTCCCACGTCAATGTTTGCATTCGCAGTACTTAAGAACGGTTTCCCAAGAATGAGAGAGTTCGTTGCTCCGGCTTCCATATCCAGGACGATGAAATCCACAGGGATGAAGAAATCCCTGATCTTGACCGGAACATTTTCTGCGACTCCATGGGGGTAGCGGATCGATTGATCCGCTAGCTGCAAACACATGGGTGTAGAGACAAGCGATATATGTTTAAGGTGGTCAAAGACTACCTTGGGCATTACGCTGACGCTCGCCCCCAAATCACATAGGGCGTTGTCGAAGTCGTGGCCTCCAATAGAGCATGATATTGTGGGGCAGCCAGGATCTTTCTTCTTAAGGTGGGGCCCGAGTATAGCCGAGCTACATTCCTCGGTCAGCTGTACCGTCTCCCTTGTGGGTAAAGTCCGTTTGTTGCGAAGTATATCCTTGATGTACTTGGCGTATGTCGGGACCTGCAAAGCATCAAGTAATGGTATGTTGATGTATACCTTCTTGATTACCTCGACGAACTTGTCGAATTGTTCGTCGGCCACGGGTCTTCTCCTCCGTTGTGGGAACGGGAGGAATGTGGGATCTCGGCTGTAGCTTGAGGCTTGTGGTGCCTCGTTCCCCTCCTTTGAGACAGGGGTGGTTTCCTCGTCGTCTTCCTCTTCGGCGGCCACCTCGGTTTGGCTAGCTTCCTTCTGTCGAGTACCTGCATCCTGTGGATGGTGTGGGTCCTGCGTGGACTTGCCAGTCCACGTGGTCACCGCACTAACATTTTCCTTGAAAGGGACCTCTGGTTGCCCGGGTAACTTTCCCGCATTTGGGTTAGGGCAGGATGCAGCCAGCTGAGCTACTTGAGTTTCAATCATATTGTTGAAGCTCAGCTGGTTCTTAACGACAGAATTAAAAGCTTCTATCTGGGAGGCCATTGACTCCATAACTTTATCATTAGCAAGAAATTTCTTGCTAATGCTATCGTTAATCTGTTTTTGGCCATACCAGATGTCCCAAGCTTCGGGAATTGTTTCTCTGTCTAGCTGCTGAAAGCTAGTGATTTTTCCTCGGAGGGCATTGGTTTTGCCCACCGGAAAGTACTTGGCCAGAAATGCGTCTGCGCAAGTCTGCCAGCGTCCATCAAATGATGCCTTGTTAGCATAGAACCACTCCTTTGCTTTCCCAAGCAAGGAGAATGGGAAGAGTTGAAGGCGGATGTTGTTAATCGGTGTGCCATTGGGTTGATTGTACTGCACACCTCCAGAAAATTCCGAAGGTGCGCGTTCGCATCCTCAATCGCCTTTCCGCAGAAAGGGCTGGCCTGAACCATGTTTACCAGGCCAGTTCTCAGCTCAAATGCACCTTCCTGTGCGTTCGACAATCCCGGGAAGTTGCTGCTTGACGGGGCTGAGAACTCACGGAGCGTCTTCTTAGCTTGAGCCATAATCTCTGGGGACTCTGGGGCTGAAGAAAACGACGAATCTGATTCGGACTCGAAGTCGGATGACGACTCGAGTATATTGCTTGAGCTGAGTGAAATCTGAGGAGGTACGACTCTCTTTCGCACTACTCTTCCAATGCGTTCTGGATTTGGATCAAAGTTTGATGGTAGGTTGAAACCAGTCATGCACTACCCTGCAAAACACATCAAAAAAATAGACGAGTGTTGCAGTGGTGAGGTCACTAAGGTTAGTGGTTTGGTAAATCTGTAAAGATAATCAAATGATTCAACAATAACTTTAGCCAATTGCTTCCCCGGCAACGGCGCCAGAAATGCTTGTTGGCACTCCTTAGCGTCACGTTTTAGCAACGCTCAAGAGCGCGTAGATATATGTTGTTGTATGCAAAATTAATTCTGCAAGCGCACAGAATATATCTCGTTGTAGCACTTCACCGTGGGAGTTACCCCAGGGTATCGTATTTATATTTCCGCAGGGAAGCAGATGGTTAAAGTGTATTAAGAATGAAATGATATATCTTGCCAGAAATATCAAGCCACAAACCCAGGGGCACAAACTCTAGCTTTGGGTGGATAATGGTCAAGTTAATGACCGGATAGAAGGTCTGAAAGACCAGCGACACACGGAGCACCTATTTCTAAAGAAAAGGAAAGACGTTGGGAGAAACCGGACCTAGACTCTTTATAACTCAGAGCAAAAGGCACTCTAGCCCTAGTCTAGACTCTAGCTTAGATACCGGGAACAGAGCTCGCTTCGACGGCTAGAACGGGAGAACCTCAGAACGGGGTGAGAGAGGGGGTTCTCCTGGCTCAGCACTACTGTTATGAATACACCCGAACGTGGTGGACTACGAAGGACGGACAGGGCTGTCACCACCTGCCGCCTACCACTGCGGTACCGTGGGGTGCAACACACTTCCTAGTTAATCAACAAGCCAGACACCACGTCTGCACTCGATGATTAAGATTTCTCTTGAGGCCTGTCAAGAGAAATCCCCGTCTTCCCTAAGGCGTCTTACGGCCCGGTCAAGGCGAGCAAACCCGCGAGATAAAGCCCGGTAGAGCTAAACTAAACTCTACACTAAAACTAAAGGGGATATGACTTTGCTCTAAAGAGAGCAAGATCTTTACTCTTAAAGAAGAGCAAGAGAGAAATATAAAAGATAACTTAAGCTCTGAAGTAAGAAAGTAATTGTATAAATAAACTCTTCAAAAGAAGGAAAGGATACAAGAGCTTTACCAGAACTTCGAAGCCTCTGAAGATCCGAGCTAAGCTCGACTCGACTCTACTCCCAACTCTAATCCTAATCTAAGAAATGAAAAAGATACTAGAGCTCCCTTCAAGTAAAGACTTGAGATATGTGGTGTGTGTCTTCCCAAGGTGAATGAGCTTCCTTTTATAGCCTCCAGGGGTCGGATGTCAGCGTCATTAGCACGCCAAGGCTCTGCTTAGGCTTCACGCGAAGGAGGAGACGTGGCGGCCACAGAGGGAGGCCGGCCGGCCTGGGCTAGGCCGGCCGGCCTGGGCTAGGCCAGCCGGCCTGGCCCTGGTGCCACTTGGCACCGTCCTCTGCAGGAACGGTCCTGATGCTCTCCCAAGGTCGGTAACAGTTGCGTTTAGTTGAAGCTTGTCCGAGAATCCTAGGATGTGGGCCCTTCAATCCATGTGCTTTCACCTCTAGGCCTTCGGGTCCTTGGATCAAACCGACGTTGTTTGCACGGTGCTTGATCATCCTGGGCACTTGGCATGGCTTGTGGATCAATGACGTGGCAGGTTTGGCCCTTGTTTCTCCTGGTTCATCCTGCAAGCACAACTCATCCAAAACTTGTGGAATTTGTCAATAAAAATACTTTTATGTATGGAATATGGTATGATCATCCTCATTTTACCGAAATGTTGACGGTCACTACGAAGTTATAATGGCCGTCAACACGTACCGCGATTCCAAGGAACCTTCCCTCCCCGACTCGGCAAGGAAAGCGCCTGAAAGTGCGCATATCTACTCGGTAAGAGTTGTTGCCAACATTTTGTTGACTTTTGATTTTTTCCTGTAATTGTCCCTTATGTGCTTTGCGTGCAGCACACCGTCTGATATGCCTTTTGCGGACTCCGCACCGCGACCAATCGGCGAGACAGAGATCCCAGAGATCCAGGCACCAGAAGAGACTTCCCACTTGCCTAATCCTCTTAGTGATGAGCCTGTGGAGCAGCCTCAAGAGCTTGTGGAGCCGCCCCAAGAATCACCGCGCGCACCAAGCCCGACGCCGCCGAGTCCTGCTTAGGAGTCACCGACCGCACTGCCTACTCGTCCTTGAGCAGCCCCCAGCCTGCTCCTATTATTGAGCAGACTGTGACAATGGAGGCGCCCCAAGATGCAGAGGTCGAAGTCACACCTGTGGCGGGCGTAACTCTAGGTGATGGTGACGCTATGACGCCCATGGCGGGGTTCAAGTTGCTCCTTCATCGCCTGGTACTGATGGCCGAGGTATCCTTGAGCCACCTTTCCTATTTAAATAGAGTACCGAATGGTACAATTGTTTGATGTGTCTTCTGACGGTCGTTTGCAGGAAATAACTGCCGATGCCGAGGCCAAAACCTTGGAGATTCAAAAGCTGATTCCTACAGCGGCTAAGGCCGACTCCTTGGTGGCTCGAGTGGCTGAGCTCGAAGCCGAGCTAGCTCAGGTGACGCAGGGTATGAGTCAGGCCTAGCATTTTATTTTGCACTATTGTTTTACTGAACATACCTAATATAAGTATGTTATGTCAGCTCGTGAAGCCGCTGTGTCTCAACACAAGGCCGAGTTGGAGGAAACCCAGTGCACCGTCCGCGATCTTCGCGGAGAGGTGGAACAGGCTAAGCTCAACGAAGCCAAAGCCGCACAGGAACTTAGAGGTATACTATTCTTTTTATGTCAGACGTGAACATCCTATCCAGATCTGACTTGCTGTAGATTACCGGGTCGGACTTTGGCCCAATATGCAGATCTCACTGCTAAGGTGACTCGTCTGGAGGGCTGAGGCAGAGGCGCTGCACACTGAGAAGTGCACGTTGGAAGGTGTTGTTCGAGTGGTGGCGGAGGAAATCGAGCCGGAGGCGGCATCGCCTTCAGCTTCTATCCTCGACCGCACTCGGGCGCTTCCACGTCTCTTTTGGCGCCAGCTTCGCTCGATCAGCCAGGCCAGCTGCGGTCACGTCTTGGCGATCCTTAAGTCGCTGTTCCGATCGTCCGATCTGGAGCCACTCGGAGGGGGTATGCTGCTGGCACCTCCAAGGAGGACGTGGGCAGGCTGTTGCTTGAAGTGGAGCCAATCGCCAATGTTCTGTCCAAGGACGTTGTCGATGAGACCGACGAGGCTGGCCCTTCTGGTGGTGGCGATCCTGCAAATTAATTTTTGTAGATCATCTGTAGTATTGGTAGTAGAAGTACTTTGAACAATCTTTAATCTTTTGTGCTTGTATATAAGTTTCTGGAGGTGCTACTCCCTTCCTTTCTGCGCTGGCCGTAATTTCCGAGTGGTTGACCTGTTACGGAGTAGATTAGCCTCATTGGTCTTAGTCTCATGCCGCAGAGCATTATCGTGCGTGTAGAGCTTTGACTTGGCGAGTACTTTCCCCCACGATTTAAAGTTTGTTCCACTCGTACTTTATGTGCGTCACGTGAAAGAAGAAATTCGAGTAGTAGACATAATGTAGATAGAAGATGAAATCAACTTTATTGATAACTCATATGACATTTTTAAATCTGCCGAGTCGAAACTGGGGATGATTATCCACAGAAACCACTCGTCGAAGATTATTAAAAAATATCTTAAAGAAATAAGAAATTAATACATAACTTAATCAAGGGTAGAAACGCTGTAGATGCTCGATATTCCATGGATTTGGGATCTCCACCCCGTCTTCCGTCATGAGGCGATATGAGCCTGGGCGACTCACTTTCTTCACGATGTATGGTCCCTCCCAGGGGGACGCAAGCTTGTGCGCGCCCTTGGTGTCTTGCTTCCTTCTCAGAACCAAGTCGACGGCTTCAAAGGACCTCTGTTTGACGGTTCGATGGTGATACCGTCGAAGGACCTGAGCGTAACGCGCGGCTTGGATCTGGGCGGCCATCCTCTTCTCCTCGATACTGTTGAGGTCTTCTATTCGTGCCACTTGCGCGTTGTATTCATCATAAAATTCCACTCGAGGCGAGCCGTACGAGATGTCCGTTGGTAGGATAGCCTCCGAGCCGTAAACCAGAAAGAACGGTGTTTGCTTCGTGGCACGACTCGGTTGGGTACGTAGCCCCCAGACTACAGCGGGCAACTCCTTGATCCATCGGCCAGCGTACTGCTTTAGCTTCTTGAATATACGGGCCCTGAGTGCTTTAATTATTTCGCCATTGGCTCTTTCAACCTGGCCATTGGCCTTTGGGTGCGCCACGGATACAGGGCATAATTTGATACTCCTCTCGCTGCACCAGTCTTTGAACTCCTGTGCTACGAAGTTCGTACCATTATCTGTGATGATACGATTTGGGACTCCGAAGCGATGAGTGATGTCGGTGAAGAATTCGATGGTCTTGGCCGCCGTGTGCTTTCTGACTGGTTTCACCTCGATCCACTTGGTGAACTTGTCAATAGCCACTGAGAAATGGTCAAAACCACCCGTCGCCTTCTTGAACGGACCAATCATGTCCAAGTACCAACAAGCGAAGGGCCAGGACATTGGTATGGTCTGTAGCTGGTGTGCTGGTGCGTGTATTTGCCTTGCAAAATATTGACACCCTTGGCAATGCCGCACAATCTTGTCCGCGTCTGCTACAGCAGTCGGCCAGTAGAAACCAGACAGGAAGGATTTACCAACAATGGTTCTAGCCCCGGCGTGGTTACCGCAGATGCCTGTGTGTATGTCTTTCAAGGGCTCAATACCCTCCGAGCGACTTACGCATTTCTAGAGAATTTGAGAGGCTCCGGATCGACGATACAAGCTTTTGTCCAATGATGACGTAGTTTTTACTGTGCCGCACGATTTGTTCAGTGGAGCGATTTCAGATCTTTTCCATCTCCTGCGACCTCTGAGGGCAATATGCCGCTGTCAAGATAGTCGAGGATTTCACTCCTCTAGTCCAACGCTTCGTCCACCACCAATGTGGCTGAATCCAGGGTTTCTCCGACTGGTTGCTCCATGGCAGTACCATCCGGGTTCATCTTAATAGATTGTTTAATAAGATCTTGGATGAAAACTCCGGGTGGAACGCCTTCACGGGTGGACCCCATCTTGGCAAGTGCATCAGCTGCCTTATTATAGTCACGTACCACGTGATGGAACTCTAAGCCGTAGAATTTCTCTTCCAATTTCCGGATTTCCTCGCAGTAAGCGTCCATCTTCTCATTGGACCTTGACCAATCCTTATTTACCTGGTTTATGACCAGGGCAGAGTCCCCGCGAACCATCAGGCGTTTGATGCCCAAAGATACGGCGATGCGGAGACCGTGCAAGGCTGCTTCATACCCAGCTGCATTGTTAGATACTGGGAACATGATTTGCATAACGTATTTTAGTTCCTGTCCACTTGGGGAAATCAGGAGTACGCCTGCGCCGCCTCCTTTGATCTGGAGGGAGCCGTCGAAATACATCTCCCAGTACTCGACTTTCTCGTTATCAGCCGGAACTTGGTTCTCTGTCCAGTCTTATTACGAAGTCGGCCCAAACCTGAGACCTGATAGCAGTACGTGGAACGAAGTTGATCTGGTGAGCGGCCAGTTCAATTGACCATTTGACGATTCGGCCACTAGCGTCTCGGTTATGGAGTATTTCCCCTAGAGGACTTCCGCATACTACCAAGATTGGATGGGCCTCAAAATAATGCTTCAGCTTTCTTGCTGAGATGAGAACTCCGTAGAGTAACTTCTGCACATGGGGGTAGCGGATCTTGGACTCCGTCAGGACCTCGCTGACGAAGTAGACTGGTCGCTGGACTCCATATGCGTGCCCTTCTTCAGGACGTTGGACCACTAGTACCGTGCTAACCACTCGGGGGGTAGCAGAGATGTAGAGGTATAGCTGTTCCCTTGGTTGAGGTGGGACGAGGATGGGCGGCTTCTGCAAGTACTCCTTGAGCTCCTGGAAGGACTGTTTCGCCTCATCATCCCACACAAAATTGTCCTGCTTCTTGAGTAGTTTAAAAAATGGCAATCTGCGGACGCCGAGCCGTGATATGAAACGACCGAGCGCTGCCATGCATCCAGTAAGCTTCTGCACATCCTTCTGAGTAGTTGGTGGCAACATCTTGGTGATGGCAGTGATCTTCTCGCGGTTTGCCTCAATGCCGTGGTTGCTGACCATGAAGCCGAGTAGTTTCCCTGACGGGACTCCAAAGACACATTTTTTCGGGTTGAGTTTCCTTCGGAATGCACGTAGTCGTTCGAAGACCTTTGTCAGGTTCTCTATCATGTCCTCGGGGTTCATGATCTTAACCATGATGTCATCGATGTAGGCCTCTACTATGTCTGGAATTAGTTTATCCAGACACGCTTGGATGGTCCTCTGGTAGGTTGCGCCTGCGTTTTTCAGACCGAAGGCCATTGTATTGTAACAATAGGCGCCAAATGGCATGATAAACGCGGTTTTTATCTGGTCTTCCAGCTTTAGGTCTATCTGGTGATAGCCTGAGTAGCAGTCGAGAAAACAGAGCAGGGCGGAGCCTGCCGTGGAATCAACGACTTGATCGATGCGGGGGGGAACGAAGGGGTCTTTAGGGCAAGATTTGTTGAGATCTGTATAGTCAACGCACATTCTCCATTCATTATTATTTTTCTTCCTTACAAGAACTGGATTAGCTAACCAATCGGGGTGAAACACCTCCTGAATAAAACCGGCAGCTAACAGCTTTGTCATTTCTACCCTAATCGCCTCCTTGCGGTCCTGCGTGAATCGACGAAGCCTCTGCTTGATCTGTTTGGCAGTCGGATTGACCTTCAAGGAGTGCTCGGCAAGTTCCCTCGGGACACTGGCATATCGGATGGTTTCCACGCGAATATGTCGGCGTTTTCCCTCAGGAATTTGACGAGCACTTCTTCCTATTTGGGGTGCAGCTCGGCCCTGATAATGGCCGCCTTCTTCGGGTCTTCAAGGTCCAGCGAGATCCTCTTGAGCTCCGTCACCTTGGTTGGCGAGATGGCTTCTTTCGTGGGTTTTTTGGCGGGGATCTCCAGGGAGTCCTTGTCCACCTCCTGCGATGCAGCCAACACTTGCGTCATGCGCTTCGATATATCCAAGGCAGCTGCCGCGTTGAGGGTCTCCTGTTCGCAAGTGTAAGCGATTCGGATGTCCCCCAAGATGGTGATTACGCCCTTGGGTCCTGGCATCTTCACCTGCAAGTAGAAGTAATGAGGGATCGCCATGAACTTGGCGAGCACCAGCCTCCCGAGGATGGCATCATATGCAGTCTCGAAGTTGGCCACTGTGAACTGCATGTGCTCGGTCTGGTAGTTGTTCTGGTCTCCGAAGGTAACGGGCAATGTGATATGCCCGAGTGGTTCTGCCCCCTCTCCCGGTATCAGACCGTAGAACGAGGATTGGGGGGGGACGCAGGTCGAGAGTGGTTAGGCCGAGTTCCTTCAATGTGTTAGCAAAGAGGATGTTCAGGCCACTGCCACCGTCAACTAGCACCTTGGTGAGCTGAACGTTGCTGATCGTCGGAGCTACTACCAAGGCGTGGGACCCGGGCTTCGGTATGAGGTGCGGGTGATCTTCCCGAGTGAAGGTGATTGGTACTTCTGACCACTTAAGGTACTCAGGTGCCGGTGGCTCCCTGGCGTGCATGACCTGTCGGTTGGCGAGCTTCTGCTGGCGCTTCGTCTCGAAATCTTCCGGTCCTCCGTAGATCATACGGACCACTCGGTCGGCCTCCTGAAAATCGTCGGCAGCTTTGTCATTTCGCCTATCATCTCGCCTGTCGTCTCTTGGGGAACGATCGTTCCTCCTCTTATAGGGAGGGCTTCTGTTGCCCCCTGTGAAAGCTCGCTTCAACCCGTAGCACTCTCGTTCCAAGTGCTTGTGGTGTTTGTGGTACGGACATTGCTCATCGAGCATGCGCTGGAAATCTTCTGGAGTTATCCGGCCTCTGGGCCGATCCAGAGTGGCGACCACGTCGCCCTCGCTCTTCTTCTTGCGGGGGTGACTGTCACTGCGACGATGATCATCACGTCGTTCTTCGTCCTCGCGGCGGTCGCGCTTGCGGGTTGACTTACTCTCTTCCTCGCAACGGTTCTTGATCTCGTTGAGTTGTTCCCTCTCCGCGATCTCTGCGTCCGCCCACGTACTAGCGACCCAGAACATGTCATTGACAGTCACGGGCGGCTTTCGTGTCCACTTGTGGATCAGTCTTCCATCGGAGATGCCGTTTTGGAAAGCGGTCATCACCTCAAGGTCCGTCACGTCCGTGATGGAGTTGCGCTTCTCCGAGAACCTATGTATGAAGTCGTGCAGGGACTCGTTCTTGCGCTGTCGTACTTGGCCAAGGAGCCGCTTGCTCCCGGGCCTCTCCCAAGTTCCGAGGTAGTTACCGATGAAGAGCTCGGTGAGTTGGTCCCAGTTATCGATGGAGTTCCGAGGGAGTCCTGCTAGCCAGTTGCGACAATCTTTGGTCAGCATGATGGGGAGGTAGTTCGCCATCACGTCCTCGTCGCCGCCAGCGGCTTGTACGGCGGTGTACTAGATCTGAAGCCACTGGGATGGATCAGATTTCCCGTCGTACTTGTCGATGTCCGATAGCTTGAAGCTCCTAGGCCAGGTCACGCTTCTCAAGCGCTCGGTGAATGACTGGAATCTGCCGATCCGACCTCTGGGGCGGAAACCACTCGGATCCGAGCCACCCGTTGTCCTTGGGGGAGTGCGCTCCCTTCTGCGATCTCGATCCCTGGGTGGAGAACGGGTCCTCCGAAAGGTCCGAGCCCTCGGAGGAGATCGGTCCCGTCGGTAGGTTCTGCCGCGCGGTGAAGTCTGCTCCCTTTGCGGGGTCGGCTGCCTCCCTGAGGGAGTTGCTCGTCTTCGCGACGGAGTCGGCCGTCGAGGCGGAGTTCGGCCGTCGTCATTGCCGCGTCCTGGGCTACTGGAGAGATCGGAGTAATCAGTATACCCTGACTCCGTCGAGTAGCCGCTCCAGTTAGAGTTACGACGGGGATTCCCATGCTCCCGATCGTATTCCTCGCGACGTCCAGCCTCTTCAAGGTCACGTTCCTCAGCGCTGCTGCAGATGATGTTCCTCGCGTCTCGGTCTCGGTTGATCGTGTCACGAAGATCTTCATCACGGTTCGATCCGCCGCTGGTCCGGTGTCGAGTCGATCCGGGCTCAGGAGCGGCCGTACGCGCTCTGTTCTGCATCTGGTGAACCTGGATGGAGGCGGCCTGCACGAAAGCCCTTACCTTATCCAGGCCTAGAGTACTAGGCGGTAGCCGACTGATCTCTTCGTCGATGGTGACGAGGTTCTGGACTGGTGTCTCGTAGACGTTGAATCCATTGTACTTGAACATGTCATCACGCATCAGGTTCCGCTGGCTTCTCCTGTTGCGTCGGTCCCGACGACGACGATGGTCCTCCGAGGATGGTTCTCGAGGTTGAGCGGTGCCAGATCCTGATGCGTTGGCCCCTTGTGGTCGGGCGGCTCTGCGAGTCGCCCGATTGGCGTTGCGTCCTCGGCGCTGATCTCTGGCTTTAGGCGCCTCGTCGGCCGGGGTGAGTTCATCCTCCGACACGGTGTTAGGTGGCGTCGATGGTGCCACCATGTAGTAGTATGACCCGGCTCCGGGTCTTCCTTGCGTGAGGTAATCTTCCTCGGACTCGGAAGGATCGGTTATGGGCGTGCCACGTTCCGAACTACTCGGAGTTGACCCTCCGGGTGATCCAAATTGCTCCGGCTCCGTAGAGGAGTCGAACGCGGTGTAACCCTCTAGCATGTCATCCAGGATCGAGGGTCCCCGTGGGTTTGACTTGTAGGAGTCGCTCTCAGAGGGGGAATCATCCACCTGAACGATCTCTTTCATCTTCTGCTGACGGGTAAGCGCGCGGAAGCCGGGGGTCTGGATGGTGATGACCTCAGGGCTCAGAACGCGCGTCTGCCGAGCGTTTACGCTCTGCGATGACTCGGCGACGCGACTCTCAAGAGCTGGATCGAAACCGAGTGGTTGCTGACCCGCTCTCGATTGGTTGGTCCCCGCGTTTTGCGATGGACTCAGCGGGGCAGATTCGGCGCGATCAGATGCGATCGGACCGGATTGGGCCGTGACGGCCGAAGTCGGCGCCAGAGAGGAGTCCTTCGTGGCAGTTGTAGCTTCTGTCGCTTGGGGATCCAAGGCGGCGGTGGTGCTCCTGAACTGGATCTCGACTCCATCGACGTCCGGGAGGTTGCAGCTGTCCAAGATCTTGACGTGGTCCATCGGGCTCACCAAATTGATCTCGGCGATACCCCCTACCTGGCGCGCCACTGTCGGTGATATGATCTCCGGCAGTCTTCCACGGGGTAGCCCACGGAAGTGATTTGTATGGAGGGAAGATCACAAAGATCGGAAGCTAGATGGTTAGGTTGGACAGACGCAAGGATTTAGACAGGTTCGGGCCGTCAACTCGACGTAATACCCTACGTCCTGCTTGGGGGTGTTGTATTGCGGATGTAGATTGGTCCCCCCTGGAGGGGGTCCCTGCCCGCCTTATATATCGGGGAGGCAGGGTTACAAGTAGGTTTGTAGCCGATCCTATCTCAAAGGATCCTTTCCTTCTTTACAAAAACTCCTATTCTAATTAGAACTTCTCCTTCCGGGTCCTTCCTTCATGCGTCGGCTTGTCCCGCACGTCATCAGGTCCAGAACAGTGGGCCGGGCCGCCCCCTATCGGGGGGGTTGCCAGGCCTGCTTGTGAGGTACCCGGGGACCATATTCCCCACAATGAGCTTTTCCATGGTCGTTGTTGACGGCCATTATAACCTCGTAGTGACCGTCAACATTCCGGTAAAATGAGGATGATCATACCATATTCCATGCATAAAACTATTTTTATTGACAAATTCCACAAGTTTTGGATGAGTTATGGTTGCAGGACAAAACTGGTGAAACAGGGGCCAAACCTGGCACAGGGCGAGGCCGGCCGGCCTAGGCCAGGCCGACCGGCCTCCCCTGGCCAGATCTGGCCACGTCACTGATCCACAAGTCATGCCAAGTGCCCAGGATGATCAAGAACTGTGCAAACAACGTCGGTTTGATCCAAGGACCCGGAAGGCCTAGAGGTGAAAGCACATGGATTGAAGGGCCCACATCCTAGGATTCTCGGACAAGCTTCAACTAAACGCAACTGTTACCGACCTTGGGAGAGCATCAGGACCATCCATGCAAAGGACGGTGCCAAGTGGCACCAGGGCCAGGCCGGCCGGCCTAGATGAGGCCGACCGGCCTCCCTCTGTGGCCGCCACGTCTCCTCCTTCGCGTGAAGCTTAAGCAGGTCCTTGGCGTGCTAAGGACGCTGACATCCACCCCCTGGAGGCTATAAAAGGCAGCTCATTCACCTTGGGAAGACACACACCACATCACTCAAGTCTCTACTTGAAGGGAGCTCTAGTATCTTTTTCATTTCTTAGATTAGGATTAGAGTTGGGCGTAGAGTCGAGTCGAGCTTAGCTCGGATCTTCGGAGTCTTCGGAGTTCTGGTAAAGCTCTTGTATCCTTTCCTTCTTTTGAAGAGTTTATTTATATAATTACTTTCTTACTTCAAGCTTAAGTTATCTTTTATATTTCTGTCTTGCTCTTCTTTTAGAGTAAAGATCTTGCTCTCTTTAGAGCAAAGTCCTATCCCCTTTAGTTTTAGTGTAGAGTTTAGTTTAGCTCTACCGGGCTTTATCTCACGGGTTTGCTCGCCTTGACCGGGCCGTAAGACGCCTTAGGGAAGACGGGGATTTTTCTTGACAGGCCTCAAGAGAAATCTTAATCATCGAGTGCAGACATGGTGTCTGGCTTGTTGATTAACTAGGAAGTGTGTTGCACCCCACGGAACTGCAGTGGTAGGCGGCAGGTGGTGACAGCCATGTCCGTCCTTCGTATTCCACCACGTTCGGGTGTACTCATAACAGTAGTGCTGAGCCCGGAGAACCCCCTCTCTCATCCCGTTCTGAGGTTCTCCCGTTCTAGCCGTCGAAGCGAGCTCTGTTCCCGGTATCTAAGCTAGGGTCTAGGCTAAGGCTAGAGTGCCTTTTGCTCTGAGTTAGAAAGAGTCTAGGTCCGGTCTCTCCAACGTCTTTCCTTTTCTTTAGAAATAGGTGCTCCGTGTGTCGCTGGTCTTTCAGACCTTCTATCCGGTCATTAACTTGACCATTATTCATCCAAACCGAGAGTTTGTGCCCCTGGGTTTGTGGCTTGATATTTCTGGCAAGATATATCATTTCATTCTTCAATATACTTTAACCATCTGCTTCCCTGCGGAAATATAAATACGATACCCTGGGGTTACTCCCAAGGTGAAGTGCTACAACGAGATATATTCTGTGCGCTTGCAGAATTAATTTTGCATACAACGACATATATCTACGCGCTCTTGAGTGTTGCTAAAACGTGACGCTAAGGAGTGCCAACAGTCGTTCCCCATGTGTGAGTCACTTTTGGGTTTTTGGTTGCAAGTGTTTCATTTTGAAGAAAGGAAATTTGGACAAGTTTGAGTCTCGTTCGATGGATGGAATTTTTCTTGGCTATACTAATCATTCTCGAGCATATCGTGTGCTCAATCTTGAAAGTAACCAAATCATGGAGACTTGCGAAGTCACTTTCGACGAGACCATTCCGTGTAGCTCTTCTGCTTTTGAGTGTGCAGGTGATGATGAGTTGGGACAGTCCATCTTTGAGGAAGAGCAGCTTGATGAAGAAGATGATGAGGAGATTCATGCACCGTGTGGAGAGCTTGTACCTTCTACTTCCACTACTACCACGACGTTCCACGACGGCCCCTCTGCTACACCTTCAATTCGTCGAGTCGCGCACATGATCGAGTTCAAGTGGAAGCTGATGTTGAGGGGGAGGCAATCTCGAGGCGAGAAGCTCCCCGGCTGGTACAGAGGGATCATCCACCTTCGAAGATCATCGGAAACTTGGATGAACGCACTACGCGGTCGAGGTCACAGAACATCTCTTATTTCGCTCATTCTGCTTTTGTTGCGTCTTTCGAGCCCAAAAATGTTGGACACGCTTTATCTGATTCTGATTGGGTCAATGCCATGCATGAAGAGCTTGAAAACTTTGAGAGAAATCAGGTGTGGGAGTTAGTAGAACCACCTCCAAATTGCCATCCTATAGGAACCAAGTGGGTGTTCAAAAACAAGAGGGATGATGGTGGCGAGATAGTGAGAAACAAAGCGAGGTTGGTTGCTCAGGGGTTTTCACAGCAGGAGGGGATAGATTATGAGGAAACCTTTACTCCTGTTGCCCGTTTGGAGGCAATTCGAATTCTTCTAGCATTCTCTGTTGCTAAAGGGTTCAAATTGTACCAAATGGACGTGAAGAGTGCCTTCCTGAATGGGGTGATCGAGGAAGAAGTGTATGTGAGGCAGCCCCCGGGTTTTGAGAGTGAGAAGTACCCACACCGAGTGTTCAAACTCCACTGAGCCTTATATGGCCTAAAGCAAGCACCCAGAGCATGGTATGGCAGGTTGAGGGGGTTCTTGCTTAGCAAGGGGTTTGAGATGGGGAAGGTTGATAAGATGCTCTTCTTGTTGAGAAATGGCAATGATCTTTTAATCGTTCAGATTTACGTGGATGATATCATTTTTGGTGGCTCTTCTCACTGTCTCGTTGCCAAGTTTGCAGAGGATATGAGCAGGGAATTTGAGATGTCGATGATGGGAGAGTTGCAGTTCTTTCTCGGGCTACAGATCAAGCAAACCAAGGATGGGACGTTCGTGCACCAAAGCAAGTACACCAAGGACATTCTCAAGAAATTCGACATGAGTGACTCCAAGCCGATGACTACACCGATGAGTACGACTACAGCTTTGGATGCGGATGAGGACGGAGAACCAGTGGACCACAAGGAGTACCGGAGCATGATCGGCTCCCTCCTCTACTTGACGGCGACGAGGCCGGACATACAGTTCAGTGTGTGTCTGTGCGCTCGCTTTCAGGCTTCATCGAGGACTTCACATTGGCAGGCCGTCAAGCGGATTTTCAGGTATTTCAAGTACACTCCTGAGCTGGGTCTTTGGTATTCTGCTGCTTCTTCACTTGCACTCCATGGCTTTTCTGATGCTGATTTTGTTGGGTGTCGTATTGATCGCAAGTCTACTTCTGGTCAGTGTCAGTTTCTTGGTTCGTCTCTTGTGTCTTGGTCTTCTCGCAAGCAGTCCAGTGTAGCCCAATCCACCACAGAAGCCGAGTATATTGCTGCCGCTAGTTGTTGTTCCCAGCTGCTTTGGATCGCCTACACTTTGAGAGACTTTGGCCTAGACATGTCCCATGTTCCACTTCTTTGTGATAGCACCAGTGCCATAAGCGTAGCCAAAAATCCGTGCTTCATTTCAAAACCAAACACATAGAAGTGAGGTACCATTTCCTGAGAGATCATGTGGAGAAAGGAGATATTGAGCTTGCCCACGTTTCTACCCAAAACTAGCTCGCTGACATTTTCACCAAGCCACTTGACCAAGTTACCTTCACCCGTTTGCGAGGAGAACTTGGTGTGTGTGCGTTTTTCTGAGCTGAGTTTTGGAGGCTTCTCTTGTAGCATATGTATACTATTATAACATCTTTGTATCTTGATATATAGTGTTCATCTTTGCATTTTGTGATATATCATGCTGCATTTGTATCATATCTTAGGATGAGCTTCTCCTATATGCAGTGATTGCTACAATTTGCTACATTTTAGAGTTTAGGCAAGCTTGCTAGGGAATGGATGTATGATTGGCTATGCTCTTGATGGTTTTGATATATATTCTTTTGAGATAGTCAATTTTTGAAGTAAAATGACAAACTGAACTTAAACTCTTTTCACCCATGAGTAAATGCCTTTGCATGTCTTGTTTGAGCCGAAATGGCTATATCTTGCTTAAGGTCATGCTAGGACATGATATTCTTTTCAATTGGGTCAAAGACCTTTGTCATTGTGAATGTTTAGCCCATGCTTTATCTTGTGGAGGAGCATAAGCTTCTTTTTGTCGCAAAAACATTTCATGTACCATGCTTAATATGAAAAACTTGAAAAATGAGATGTCTATGCATGAAAGAAGAAAGATGAGAAAAAGATACATTTTGAGAAATATTTATGCTCATGCCTCTATGCTTTCACCATTGCACACACTTGCACACATGGGTGCTAAGCGGTTGCATGTTGTTTGCCAGAGAAGTCTCCCTTGAGAAGTGAACACATGGCTCCATGCTTTGACATGACATGAGATAGAATTTGGGCGTTTATAATGATCTTTTGTCAAGAATGCTTGTCCTTTCATGATCTTGGTGAGATGAAGTTTATTTTTGCTTAGATGATCCCTGTTTAGGACTTTGCTCATGTGGTGACATTTTTGATATAATTGAACAATTTGATCATGGCTTTGTCAAATGGCTATATATCTCCGTTCTTGATGGCAATGCCCTTATGATGCTATGACCTATCTAGTTTGGCTTTTCTCTAATTTGTAGAATTTTGTATCGCTCATTGTCTATTTGAGAAGCTTAGAGTTGAAACTTTTGCATTTTTGCCTTGATTTGTGCATTGTCAACAAGGGGGAGAATTTCCGGAGCATTTGGTAAGGGAGAGAATTTCTGAAGAATTTCTGGAAAAGATTTTGAAAGTTTTGTGAGAGTTTGAGCATTTTCTAGTGTTTTTTGCACGCACAAGTTCACTTGTTCAGGGGGAATTGCATCTTTGCAGGGGGAGTGCTTTGAGTGTTCTGTGAATTGGAGATTTTGAGATTTGTGCTTTGTGCTTTTGCTCTTTTGCCGATGGTGTTGAGCCATTTTCACTTCCTATGGAAGGGTCGGCGTTTTCTGAGTTTTTCTCTTGTTAGTGACTTTGATTTGGCTTGTTCTTGCTTTTGGTCACTTGCGAGAGCGATTGGTTTTTGATTTCTTTTCTTTTTCTTTTATTATCAATGGTTATTATATGTGTGTTGTCAATGCACTCATCAAGGGGGAGATTGAGGACCCGGTGTGTCCGAGTACCGGTGGATGGTCGCTTCCTGGTGTGATGAGTGATTGACAACGTGGTGTGGACTGACGTTTCCCTTAGCTCAAGTATTGCAGGTGTAGAATGCGGCTTGATTGCATTGGTATAGGTGAAGAACAGGCGCGAAAGGTCTTAGCCATGGCGGCCTCCGAGGAGCGGAGAGACAAGTAGGCTTGGTTCGAGGGACCCGGTGGCCAGATGGATCAAGTGCGGTTCACATGGTGGAAAGAACGAGCGAGGTGACATGGTTCCGGTGCGAGGTAGCGGCTCACAACGGAAGCTCGTACGCGGACGAGAAGCCGGTGCAAGGTAGCAGCTCACAACCGAAGCTTGCACGCAGGGTTTGGTGATTTGCCCACAAAATCATCGGTGGACGGTTTCCCTTGGTTTGGGCCTCAAAACCAAGGCCGAGGACTTGACGTGGCGAAATTGGGCAGATGGGCTGAGGTGACCAGCCAGGGGCGGTTTAACCGCCTCCCCTTGGGCCGGCCCAAGTTCGGCGTCGAGGAGCTTCGATCCGGAGGACATGCGGCGTGACCGCAAGGCTTGCGTCAGAGGGAAGTTAGCTTGCGGTGGAAGGTGTCCCAGCCAGAAAATATCTGAAACCAAATGTCAAATTTGCCCCTGAGGGGTATGTATCACTTAGGGGTAGTTTAGTCTTTAGAGCACCACCACTTGGACTACTAATAGGCCCCCTAGGGGTTGGTGGCTGCCATCTCTCTAGTTATCTCTTTGGTTTTCTCTTTGGACTTGTATTTCCCTTTCATCCCTTCCACCTACTTTGAATCATTCCTAGTTTGTATAGGTGAATTCATGGTTGGGTGATTGAGTTTGTGCTGCTCATCTTTGTGCCATGATTTGAATCCACGAGCTCCTTTTCTTTTTCCTATTTTCGGAGGTATTTTTGGAGCTATTTTTGGGGGATTTTCGCTCTTCACTTCATAGGGCGTTTTCTCTCAGATTTCTTTGGGGGATTCACGTATGAGTGCCTTGTGCCTCTTTTGCTGGTGATATCTTGCCCCTAAACGCCGGGAATCGCTTTGGATTTAAGGATTTTGGGATGAACTCGAGTTCATGGTGTTCTTCCTTAGATTTGAGATTCCGGGAGTTCTAGTGAGTTAGAGACCGAGATCTTTGGGGCATAGCCTCTCCTTGAGGTATATATCATCCACCCAAAATCTTGTCTCAAAACTCCAAGCCGTTTGGGAGATCCATTCTCGAGTTGACCTTTTTCAGTGAGTTGGTCTATTGATCCGATCGACTTTCCTTTCGGTCAGATGAATTGACCACTAACACTTTGGTGTGCTCAGCAAAACCCTATCTTCAACTCTCAACGGCTATAGGAAGAGGCGATCGTTTGATCTGATCCTGGTCGGATAATCCGATCGCAGCGTTGTGAACTCTCTGGTAGAAGCTCGATATTTTGATTGGATGCTCCGATCGACTCTTGGTCGGATGATCCGATCGCAGTGAGAGAAGAGTAACGTCAGTAACTCTAATGTTGACCTATTGATCCGATCAACTTTACTTGTACTGGTCGGATCAATCGACCTGTTGTTTTCTCTCAGTAACGGTCGGAGTATATGCGATAAGTCCGACCGACTCTTTCCATGCACGGTCGGATCAAACGACCTGTGTGATTTTCGCTGGACTCTTCCATGTTTTTCTCTCAGTAACGGTCGGAGTATAGGTGATAAATCCGACCGACTCTTTCCATGTACGGTCGGATCAATCGACCCGTGTGATTTTCGCTGAACTCTTCCAATTCAATCATTTTGAGGCCACGTCTTGTGCTCGATTTGTTCGATTCTTGTTCCGCTGCGTTGATCTAGTTCCTAGGGTCAGTAGCTTCTCTGTAGCCACGTGATCTTGGCTAGATAGTTTGGTTGGCTGGGAGTTGATTTGGGAGAAGCCAGATTTGGAAAAGAAATTTTTATCGGCTCCCATTCACTCCTCCCTCTCTGGTCGCCTAATCGGTCCTTCAGTTGTGCTAGGCTTTGATGGGTTGTAATGGTATATGGGTTGTGGTGGGCAATAATGTTATATGGGCATGACGTGTATGCGATTATGAAAATTGTCAAGGCTAAAATTAGGACCGTAAAAAATTGACTCAAAGTAGTTTAGGCCTAATGTACAGTTGGGCCGGACCTTATAAAGAAAGGGCTTTAAAATAGGATTAAAAAATATAGATATTTGAAAATAAAATAGGCTTACAGTTGATCTTACTGTACGGGCCTTACTAGGCCACTGAATATTTTATGATGAACCAAATCATCATAAATAAAGGTGCTGCCCCATCAGCTCATATTAATTGCCACGTCAGACCCTAGTCACTACCATATCTTTCACGGACAGGTTTTGTGATGATTTGTAGGTCTTTAATGACGAAAACTATCATCATAAATTAGAGACAATAGAGAATCGTCACAAAATCTATAACGAAAAATAGGTTTTCGTCACAGAATGTCTTTCGTTATAGATTGTAGGCAATGGACCAAATTTTGTCAGGCTGCGGTCACAAATTATGAAACATGACGAGAATGCCGGGGTTTTTTTTTACAAAAATCAAAACGTAACAAAAGACGACATGTGTTGTGCTGAAAGTTGTACTAGATATTGTTATTTTGTATTGTTCGAAGTAGCATGCACCGTAAGTGCCTGTACAATATACCAAGATAGAAACTACAAATGTTTTCATTAATTACATTTCATTTTTTATCCAGTACGGCACAGTTATCAGCATGATGCACTTGATTATTTGCATGAGTGGCCTTCAATTTTTCTTTGCGAGTAGTCTCCGGCGGTACTCTCCGAGAGCCCAAACAGGATACAAAGTACGGTAGTTAGGGTAGTTGAAGTAAACTGAAGAGTTTGTGCTTCCAACATGTTCCTGTAGTCACAATGCAAGCAGAATTTTAGAAAAGGTAGTGTGTAGAAAGGATTTTCCATATATATATATATATATATATATATATATATATATATACACCTATTGGCTATTCCACACCCAACGCGTTGAATATTATTCAACGCTCCGGCGGAGCGCCGCCCAGCTCCGACCTGTAAAAAAAAATTGGCTACCGTAAAATAAGGCTTTAATTTACTCCTGCATTAAATCTGGACTCATTTACTCGTACGATATTAAAACTCTCGGCCCCATCTTCTATTTTTGTCCTCATGTTTTCTCTCCTCTCCGTTCCTCTAAAACTGGAGCTCCGGATCAGGCGGCATCCACCTCCCCGTGCCCATCCTTTCCAAAGATACGACGTTGTCGAAGTTCGTGGCTCCTTCCCCACGACCGGATCCATGGCGGCAGCCTGGTCCTCGCGAAAGGAGCTGGCCATCGATGGCCACGCAGCACCCTTTAGCGGCGACTCGAAGATGCGGCGCCGGCGCAGTAGGCGGGGTGGCCAAGCTCTTATCCTTTTCCCTCTAGTGCGATGACATCATCACCGGCTCCATACAGCACGCGGTCCTCCCCGTCGACACCAATCCGGCTGCGACGGATGTTCCTGGAGTGCTCCCGGCCCGTGGATCTCGGCGTGCGGGATCCGGTCGCCAATTGCCATGAGGACGGCGGCGAGCGATCTCCCGGGTTGCAGTTCCTTTGGTCGGTAGCTCGCCAGGTTAGTCAAATCAAACCAAAACTACTAGTTCTTGCGTGGTGCTAGCTGATTAGATCAAAGTGGGGAAAAATTCCAGGTGATGAATCCCCAGCTCAATCTCACTGCCCATGTTTTCCATTCCGATCTATCCACTTCTAGGCAATTAACTAATACAACTTTCTTGTGATGGTCGCATTGGCATCTACATATCTCATTGTGTAAGCACAAATGTTTGCTACTAATCTCTCATTCCAATCACCACTAGCATGTTGGCTCAATCCAGAGTTCAATCAACAGTGCTCCAAAGCGACGAGGCACAGCGGCGGCGTGGAGGTGCGGTTCTGGATCTCCCCCGGCAGTGGGGTGGAGGTGCGGTTCTGGATCATCTCCTCCGACAGCGGCGTGGAGCGGCAGAGGCACAGCACGGCCCGGTGGCAAGGCCTTGCAACAACCGGCGGTGCTGTATGGGTGCACTACTACAGAAAAGGTCATCACAGCCGGTTGGGGAGGGCTATCACAGCCGGTTTTGGAGGGCGGATGAGATAAAGCGGCTGTGATAGTCCTCCCTATCACAGCCGGTTTTCAAAAACCGGCTGTGATGACCCCATCACAACCGGTTTTCATCTGAACCGAAAATAAACCAAAATAAAATAGCAAAACATTTTATTTATTTGGGGGATGGACCCCATCAGCCACTACCCACCGTCCCACGTCGGCTACGCGATCGGCGGGATTCGAACCCGCGACCTCACGTTCGTGCATAGCCTCCTCTACCACTGCACCACTAGTGTGTTTGTGTCTATATACCATTTTGATTCCCCTCATATTAATGTTTTCTGAGTGTAAATTGCTTATTTGAGGCTCTAAATGACTTCAAATAAAAAAGTGGTGAACTATAATGTTTCATAACTTTTCAAGATCTACAACTTTCGTTTTGGTCAAAAGTTCATCCGAGGTCGTTTACAAAATTTGAATTTTCAAATTTGAAAAATTCAAACTTAGATTCGGTTGACAAGATGTCTTCAATAAAAAAGTGGTGAACTACAATGTTTCATAACTTTTCAAGATCTACAACTTTCGTTTTGGTCAAAAGTTCATCCGAGGTCGTTTACAAAATTTAAATTTTCAAATTTGAAAAATTCAAACTTAGATTCGGTTGACAAGATGACTTCAAATGAAAAAGTGGTGAACTACAATGTTTCATAACTTTTCAAGATCTACAACTTTCGTTTTGGTCAAAAGTTCATCCGAGGTCGTTTACAAAATTTAAATTTTCAAATTTGCCCTCCAAAAATGTGTTAGTAAAGAACCGGTTGTGATGCTCACCATCACAACCGGTTTTCAAAAACCGGTTGTGATAGTGAGCATCACAACCGGTTTGTAAGAAAAACCGGTTGTGATATGCCGGTCGACTATTACAACCGGTTTTTGAGAAAAACCGGCTGTGATAGGCGACATCACAACCGGTTTTTTAAAAACCGGTTGTGATAGCCCGTTTGTGAAAGTGGTTTGTGTAGTAGTGGTGGCGGCGTCCTTGGCCCCCGCCCCGGCATGGGCACTATGCCATGTAGCTTTCTCCACGACCAACACTATCAGATACAGCAACGGAGGTACAGCCGTAAATCCCCAGCCCAACAATAAATCCCGTCACTGATGACCCCAGAGCACCAGCAGTGGCTATCTTGCATACCAGATGCGCTGCTGTTCGATGATCCACGCAAAGAGAGTTCTATGCTATTACAGCTTGATGTATTTTGCCGATTTTGTTGTCGTCGTGTGTTCACACGTTGATTAAGAAAAACAAAAATAATGTACACATTGCAGTTGTGTATACGATATGATCCAAATACTGTTTGTCAGGTTACTTAAAAAAAACTGTTTATCACCGTTTGGTCGTCTCTGAACTCTTTGTAATGGTGGCCTCTTGCAGACAAGTAATCAGTCATTATATTATTATCTCAAAACCATGGGAATCATTTTCTACATAACTTTCTCCCCTCGCAGAGAAGTAAATTAGTCATACAGAGAAGTAAATTACTCAATTTTTAAAGGAATTACTGCTCTTGCGGAACAAGGAGTAATTATGTATAGACAACAATATTGCCAACATAGAACTTTATTTACTCAGTGAGAATAATTGTGCCAAAGAAAGAGATATCAGATATTTAGCCATGGGACGAAGGAGTTGTTTTTCCTTGAATAAAGAAGTAATCATGTAGATGTACTTGGTCAGGTTTCTCAAAATGTGCAGAGAACAGAGATGTTGCTGATCGATGTTTAGAAGTTTGTGAATTGATTCTGTAAAACATTCACCCATGTGAAGAATGTGTGACTAGTTCTTGTATTAGCTTATTGTTGTAAAATAGTTTTAAATAATTCCATATTCTATACTATTACTCTTTTGGAATCCAACGATTATCCCTTCTGTATATGGACAATTACTTTTTTTTCATTTAAACCCAACCATGAAAAATTATTCCCTGTTCTATAAGATTACTCCTACAGCCAAACTAACACATTGAAATTCACCCTTTCACTCCAAAATGCATAGAAAATTACTTTCTTGGGAAATTATTTCTTGTTCTGATTTCTACTTAATCCTTTCTTATGACTTTAGAAAAGAAAATTGAGTCAGGTTACTCCATGCCTAATTACTTCTTTCTTATGCACAAATCATTAAGGGAATTTACTTCTTAAAAATAAGAAATTTAAAAATGAGCAGCCATGAAGCTTTTACTTCACCCGCAAAAAAAAAAATGAAGCTTTTACTTGCTCACGTTGCACTGCAGTACACGCACAGCATGCAGGAAACCTGAATATTATTGAAGGAGAGATGCGTGTCTGGCCACCATCACGCATCAACAGTAAGCATGCATGGAGGATAATAGTCAGCATGAAGAATAATGAAAATTAGGCTGCGCAGGAGGACCATCCATCATCCTCATCTTCGCGAGTAAATACCTGAAGCAAATCAAGGATCGCCTGGCTTGTTGCCTCATGCGGTGCATGCGGCAGTTCACGTACACACGCCCATCTGCTTCAGGCCGGTGCTGAACTAGATTAATTGGCGGCGCTGCCGCCTGGCCTGGCTGTCTCATCCTGGAGGTTTGAGCTTGCGATTCACGGCCTCACGGAGGTTTTTACGGCTGTACGACCTGGCTGCTGGGATGCCGCCGGTCTACAATCAACGGGAATTACGGTTCTGCAGACAAACGAGTAAAACGGATGAAAGAAAAGTAGTGCGAACGATTTTTACGGTTGCGTCAAAAGAAAAAAACGGTTGGTTTTTACAGCAGTAGGGATTGCCGAAGCTCCAGCCAAAACGCTGTCGTGGCCTCGTGGGCATCCTCGAACCAAAACCGAAGGAGATGGCCAACAGATTGAGCGAGGACCCCGCTGGGAAGATGACAGTGCATGCCGCCGGGCTGTAATCCACAGTGAATTAAAGATACAATAAAGACATGCGCGCAAAACGAGTGAAGGAATAAATGCACAACGATTTTAACTACCTGAAGACCGAACAGAGTAATTAGGAGCTCGCCGGAGCTCAGACCTGAGGGCTGCTGGGGCGTTGAATAATAAACAACGCCCTGGGCGCTCAATAGCCCGGCCCTATATATATATATATATATATATATATATATATATATATATATATATATATATATATATATATATATATATATATATATATATATATATATATATATATATATATAAATAAGACTACCCTATGAATATATCCTTTTTTTTTTTGCTAAGGACATCCTACGAATATATGAGTCATAGGTGGGCAAAAAGTAGTGAGGATTACCTAATCAAATGTGGCAAAGTGAGATCGTTAGATGATATCATTTAGTTGTAAGAATATTTTCATTTTTACAAGGCGTGCTTTGAATCTAATCATAAAACTATGACCATAAAAATATATTTTTGCTTCGAATCTAATCACACCATGTTTTACCATAATGATTAGTATATATCATGGAATAATAGTTTGCCAAAGGATCGTCCTAACCAAATAGGCTAAAACACAAATTCTGGAAACACACAAGATGTATAAATTAAACTTCTATCTAAATAGGTGAGAATACAACAGTAGTTCTTTTGTTTTACGACATAATAATGATAACACAAGTAAGATGTCCATAATAAAACGTAAATACAAAAAAACAATGATGAAGATGTACCATATATATAGGACGTGCCTGAACATAATGGTAAATAAACCTCTTCTGTTTTACATCATAAAATTGGAAGGAGAGCCTCGGCAAGGTGCTCGTATTTCTAATTTAACCAATGAAACTGTCTATAAGTGTCTAACACATAGAAATGCAACATTCTTGCAATGGCAATAAAATTGACATCAAAAGACCAAGTATCAAGAAAGAATGACCTTAATAATAGTAAACACCTTGTTCCCAATTATCGTGGCAAAATGAATTAATATATAGTAGTAATTTCGCACTAAATTGAGAAGGGGGAGGAGTTAGATTACATCTAATCTCAACAACGTGATTGCTCATACAATTTTTTTTGTTAAAAAAAACAGTGCGCCTATCATAACAATAATGCAGGGATTTGGAAACAAATAACTCACTTGTTGAGGGTAGTCTCCTGTCTCCAATTGCATATTAATCAATACTTTTGCCGCACGGTGTAATGGTGTTGGGTCCCTTTCCATCTATGCAATATACAAATTATAAAGGATAAGGTGGATACAACGTCATGGATAAATTATACTCCAACTAATCATGTACTTGTAACGCTTTCAATATATACGAAAAAGCATGGCACAAACACAAAGTTAAACATAAATTGTATTGTCATTTATTTGTTAAGCCTAATAAAAGAATAATATCATGAACTTACTTTTTACCTAGGATAAGTCAAACACACCCAGCTGGTATCAATATATTACGTTGCAAGCTTGATTTTGTATTTTCCAAAAACACTAAATGTTTTTATTGGAGGGACTATATATTCTTTTTGCAGTAAGTGATAATTCAAGAACAAATTAAACCTGTCCAGAAGAAATCAACGCTAGCATCCCCCAAGCAGTTTGTACTGCATGAGTATTTGGACCCTCAACATAGATCTGCATAGAATAACAACATATTTGTTTCCACGATTAGGACCATATCAATTTTTCCATATTAGGATCGCACATCTAATGAATAACATGAGATACACATTGATAGTGTATATGGAATTCCTGAAAAATGAGTTAAAAGATCATACAATGAAACCCAATGCTGACGTAATTGGGCAAAGCTGGGTAATATAGTGCATCACTTTGGTAATTGAAAGATTCCCTAGAGATTAAGATTCCTTTGGTACCATAATTCTAGGGTGTAGTATTGAAAAACGATAATATATCTAAGTGTAATTGGCAAGAAAGTAAGATCGACATGATGTTGTTGACATGCTAGGAGGGGCACAATTAAGCACTACTGTTTTCCAAATACTTGTTTCCCGAAGGAGGATCGGATGTCCTATAATTGAAGAGGTTCTGTCACATATATGTTTGATATTTGGCTATAGAGAATTTAGAAATACATGTATTCACTAGTCTTTTTTTTTTTTTTTTGCACGATTGGATTCGCTAGTCCTTGAAAGGTGCGGCTGCAACATGCATGCTGGCCGTTGCGGCTTTGCATGAAAAATTGGTGTTTTCCAAGAAAATGATTTGTCTCCTTTAATTTATAGGTTACTATTCGGTTATGCATTGGCTCATACTGTGGCTGTCCTCCACAAGCTGAGTTGCAGCAGCGTATCAGTAATTGAATTGACGTATGATTATCGTACTTTTACCTAGGCACATCTGTTTGGCGATCCAGCACTACTGCAGAAACTATTAACCTCATCGGCCCATCCGCGCCGGCCCAAAACGCCCCGCTTCGTTTAAGTCGTCTGAAGCGGCTAGAATGGTGCCGGCTCGTTCAAATGCGCGGTACTATTGCTCGGCCGGCTCGTTTAAGTAAACATGCCGGCCCAAACAATAACCACTTAGAATGAGCGCCCATTGTAACCGGTGTGGAATATGCTGGTTACAATATTCCTTTTTTGAATAGGTGCGGAAATAAACCGCTTTGCCTACGAATTTGAACCATCATCAATCGGAAGTTGAAGCATGCACGCAGAGTTTGTGCGCATGCAGTTATGGTAGATTGATGATGACGATGGCCCCTTCGGCAGTATGGCCCGTCTGATTGCCTGGTTGCGATACAAGATGGTTGTTGATCATCACCATATATACTCAATTGGAAGTTGCAGCACGCGCGCAGAGTTTGTCCGCGTGCAGTTATGGTGGGTTGATGATGACGATGGCCCCTTCGGCAGCCTAGCCCGTTCGATTGCCTGCTTGCGATACAAGATGGTTGTCGATCATCATCACCATATATACTCCTGGCCTTCTCAATCTCAATCGATATCTCAAATTCCATATCCTTCTCCCACTTTTCTCACAAAAAAATCGCAGGCAGTTTGCAGGTAAGTGGAGCGACGTACCATGGATATCACCGACAGGACACCGATGCCGCCCGACGGCTACCCCAAACTCATCTTGTGGCCTTGCTCGGCGGTGGAGGCAGCGGATGTCTCCCACCGCGTCCTAAAGGAGCTCTTCATCTATGGTGGGGAGCAGACGGAGGTGGTCATGGCGTACGTCACCAAGACGAACAGGCCTCCCAGTGTCACCGTCGCCAACATGGTGCACTTCATGCTGGGGGACTGGCGGGCGACGAACTTCTCTTGCGACGACGACTCCGACGGCAGGTACTTGATCAAGCTGTCATCGGCGGCGGACATGGAGAAGTTCCACGGCCACGGCTGGTGGTGGTTCCAGGAGTTCATGACGTTATGTCGTGTCCTTCGTCTCAACAAGATGCCAGAGCTAACGGCGAGGGCCACGGTTACGAACTTCGCCCCCCAACAGTGGTTCTAAATTTTGTTATTTTTTAATTGTTTTATGTGATGATGTTGGTCCTGAACTAGTTAACTGTGTCTTCAATAATATGCAGTTTAATTATATCTCTGTGTAATTGTTTAATTGTCTGTTTATGATTATGTTTTTGATTTGGATGATTATTTTTTCGATTTGGCCAGTTTACGTTTATGTTTTCAAACTGTTTGGATGATTCTTTTTTTTAACTTTTATTTGTCATTGTAAGTGGTGTGGCATGGACCGCTTAGAATAAGGCCCATTTTCTATGTGGCCCATCCTACTCCGCTTAGAATAAGGCCCTCATTCTTGGAGGTTGCCAGAAGACAGAGCAGTTTGTCTTCAGTGCCTATATATATTCGTAACTCTCTGATCATGGACATTGCTCTACGCGGCGCGTCATCTTCTCCTCGGCTCCATCTCTTTCTTACTGATTTTTAGCATTGATCTCTCTAATCTACATCGATTTGCCTATGTGATGTGCAGAGGGAGCCATGGCAGGGGCGAGACAAAGCAATGTGCATGCCTCTGGTGGCAAAGAGCCCATTGAGGAGATCTGGGTGTCAACCCACATGCTGGCGCAATTTGGCATCAGCGCTGGAGACCAAACAGAAGTTCTGGCGGCCTTCGTGCAGAGGCTCCTTGTCCGAGTTCGTCGATTTCCATCGAGTAAAGAAGCTCCTTGTCCAGGATTGAGCAGACTACATGGAGGCGATGGGGGTCCTAGAGAATTTTATTAATTGATTAGCGTAATTTAGATGGATGAATAATTTGGTAAAGATTAATATGTATGTGGTGGCATATTGATGAACAATTTGGATGAACAATCTCTGTCCGAGTTCTGTTATCTTCTTGTTTCTTCATCTATTTTATTTTTAAAATCTATAATTCTTAATCTAAGCGGTGTAGCCATGACCGCTTAGAATAAGGGTCTCATTCTAAGCGGCCCGTACTCAGCCGCTTAGAATGAGGTGCAGCTATAAAATAAGCCGCACCGTTCCGACCAAACCCTATCCACACTGTCTCCTCTCCCACTCCGCCCACAACCACAGTAGATTGAGCTCCGCCGCCGCGGCCACTACTAGTAGAGCTCTGCCGCGCCCCTCAGTCGTCGTCCTCATCCTACATGTCTTCCTCCCTCGACGCTGAGGCCACATATCTAGTGTCGATAGTTAGCCACCTCAACTACTCCACGACTTGCGCGGCGGTGGCCACGACAGCGCGGGAGGCCTTCCTCCGCTCCTTCGCCGATGCCGCCACCAGATCCGCGGCCGGGTTGACCAGATCTGCGGTGGAGTTGCGGAAAGCGATTGCCTTCGCCGCCCTCGCCGCCGCGGATCAGGTCACCTCTGTCGTCGGGAGGCACGCCGATCTGGCCCATGCTCCTGTGGATCTGGCCTGCACTTTCAAGGATCTGGCCCGTGCCTTCGCCAGCAGGCTCCGCTGCCTCCCCATCGACCATGACCTCCGCCGGGGTGATGGCGGTGACGGTGGCTCCCCTTCCACCAATCTCATTAGCTCTCCTACAGTGGCAGTGTAATATGGCGATGTAAGCGATGTGGGACTACATTCATTTGTTATGAATGAATTGCCGTCATTTTGGTCCGTTTAGAGCTAGGCACTGTCGTTTCTGCAGCTACCGCTAGCTAGTCATTTAATTTATTCTAAGTTTAGTTCTTCAGTTGTTTCATTTATCTTAGAATGAAGTGATGTTTGTGATGTTTAATTATCTATTCATGTGATGTTTAGTCAAGTGATGTTAAGTGAAGTGAGGTTAGTGAGGAACTGTGCTGAAGTGATGGTAGCTATTGGTGAACTGTGTTGAAGTGATGTTGAATTTTTTTCTAAGTTAAATTTATCTGCAACTCTCATATATGATCTTCAATGGTACTAGCTATATCTTGTGTGTTGTTGTGAACGTCTAGCACGCACTCGTTCACATTCATTTGAATGTCAATCTGATGTGTGTGCAATTCGTTCATAACAATCCCGATATATCTAGTATTTGTTCGAGATCAAATGACTAATAATGAACGAACACATTTTTTTATACGCGTGTTGCATCATCCCAACAGGCGTTAATTAAACTGGTAACAATAGGTTACCAAATGATGCGGCTGAATTATAACCCGATTAGTATACAAAGTCAAACGCTGCGGCACTAAGAAAGCCAGTTCGAATAATGAGTTATTCTAAGCGGTGCGTAGCACGCCGACAAGTTAAAAAGGTCAGTGGAAGCGGTTAAATAACCGCTTAGGATGACCCCCCTTATTGGCATCGCTAAAAGGGAAGCGGCACTGGCGCCGGCGCGGATGAGGTTTTTGCGCCGCTTAGGATAGTGGTCTATGCAGTAGTGCAGTTTGTGGATGGAGAGTGTCATTATTAGTATGTCTATGCAAGTATGTATCCGCCAAAAACCAAGGCTGTGTGCATTTTAATTACTTACTGAGAGAGGTTGGGAGTAATATCAAGACGGTTATATCAATACGACATGATTCTCTTGATTTCAGTAAAAGCTTCCTTTATCTAAAAAGGGTAACTTTGTGCATCAATTGGCAGGTGGCACTTATAATTCGCATCTATTAATGTCAATGTTGCATCTTTCATCTTTCGCTCTTGTAGTGCAAAAAGTCAATATGGTAAATATAAGATTTTACCGGTTATTTTGTATTTCTTCTATCTTTTTACTAACATTTTATTTGTAGCAATCTGAACTAATAATGTAATAAAATGAAATCTTCTATCGCAAATTGTCAGGATGTGCACATGCAAATTTATTTGGAACTGTTTTACTATCTATACATATACACGCATGTGACTATTATTAAAATAACTGACTAAAAGGCCTAAGTAATACGAAAAACTTTTTTTCACCTGTCTTTCACAAGAAAGATAGCTCTCTCCCCAGCCACCTGATCCACGTTGTGTTGATAGCAAAAACTCACATGCTTTCCTAATGCAAGAACTGTTCTCATAATTTCTCCCAGCGGCAACTAAGCCTTTCACGGCAAAGAGGGTCCCGTAGACAAAGCAAATACCCCAAGTGCCATACCTTGCAGATAAGTAGCCATTTTGGTTATTAGTTGTGGAACATAAGACATAATTTAGACAGAGCGGGATATGTCATTGTACTGACCAGGATCCATCCTTCTTTTGATTATTCTCAATAAACACGGCAGCTTTGCTGACATATTCTCTTATCTTTTCACTGCGGTACTCCGGATTATGCTTCCCAAATAGTACCAAAGCGTCCATCACGGAGGAAGTACATTCAACCGTTCTGCCCACTGATGAATTTAGTGACGTTGTTATGCTAAGCTAATTGAAATAATGGTTACCTTGTCATTAGTACTTACGGGTAATCAGCAACAATATTTCGAAAACTCTCCAAAGGATTTAAAATCTGGGTTGTCAAATAGAACGAACATCAGTGTACATTGGCAATTGGGATCTTCAAATACAAAGTATTAACATTATTTGCTAATTTTTCAGTAAGATATTAACATATAACATGATGACCACCCAAAGCAAATTTGTACAAACTTTTGTATTGTTAAGCATACATGTTACCAAAAGCGTCCTTTTCACTCAAAGATCTTTCTTGTAAGAATTGCAACTTCGATTTCAGGTGAGGATGTTGTAATTCACTTGATTTTAGTTTAGTATAAAAATTCAAATATTGAACAAAATGTTGGATGGAGGGTGCCAAGCACCTAACATGGGTCAATACTATTCATTTGGATATAGGTGGCAAGAAAAAAGTTCAAAGACCCATCTGAAATTTGGAAGATTAGTGAAATTATCCTACTAAAACTTCATTTAACAAATTTTGCAAGAGTTCTGACCAAAATAACTTACTAAAGTTCATTAAGTAGCTTATTTCCATAGACCTTTGATTACAAGTGGTTGGCTAAAACCCATTGGGTACGGAATGTCAGCTTACTGTTGAAATGTTTTTTGTATTGGTGTTACATGTTTAAAAAATGAGTAAATTTCACTAGCGATATTTAAACTTATCATGTGTTCTCATCCCGGTCCAGGTATTTTCAAAATGCATAGCAACAGTCCTTAAACGTGTCATGTGCTCTCATCCTGATCCCAACAGCCCTAAAATACATAGTAATGACTTTAAACTTATCCCACACTCTCATCTCTCTTCCTACACTCCCAAAATGGATTCATTTATTTCGGAAATTTGTGATTTGTTATTTTTGGAGTTGTGATTTTAACATATTCATCTACTAATTGCTCTTATTTTAGAGGTTATTAAAAGGGGATCTGAAAACATATTAACCTTTACTCCATAATTTCCTGAGAAAATAAATAAAGGTGCTTTGACTCTGGGTTATTAACTTTGACAAAATAACCCATCAAATTTAAAATCACTTTTTTGTGTTCAAGTTTGAGCATGACCAGAACATGGATTCAAATCATTAACGTTTGAAACAAATCAGAAATGTTTTCCAAAATAAATGAATGCATTATCAAAGAATATGGAATAATTTTACGGACGTTAACGGGGTTACCTCCCTAAGAACAGATTTTTAGTGAACTTGCTAGATAGGGTTCATTCCCAAACTTGCTAGGGGATATCATTCCAAGTGAATGATTTTTTTTTATAATCCAGTATTTATGTCTTTGTTTTTAAATTCTTATGAGATAGTTTACTCTCTTAGCAATACGCAACATCTGCATCTTGTTTTTAATTAAAAATAGATGGACACAATGTGCTATTCTTAAATCCACAAATTTCAAAATCCATACTAACTCCAGTCTTCTATTTGTCATGAGCTTGAGAAATTGAACATTTGAAAAGGGGCTCACCTCTAGCCAAGAATAAGTTCTTTGGCGTTCAAATGTACCAACTGATCCATCTTTGTTCTTCAATGGAAAAAAAGGAATACATAGGTTAGTGAAATATTGAAAATGTCTTAAGTCATATAAGTGAAACTAACCATAGAAAATAATCTAATGAATTATGTAAACATATAAGTGAAACTAACCATAGACTGATGTATAAATTACTTTTGTAATGAATGTAGTTGTGCTATCAATATATAATTTTAGCACAAAATGAACATATATTCCTCGATCGGAAATAGAAGACCATTAGGACATTAACACGGCTTCCAATGTAACAGTTTGAATCATATGTATAAATAACTTTTGTAATGAATGTAGTTGTGCTATCAATATATAATTTTACTTATAAAGCGTCAACAAGTTTAGTTATTACAAACCCATATGGATTTATATTTCTAATTGGAGGGACTAGCTAATAAATTAATGCAGTAATATATTTTAGTATGAATATCTAATGTGTAGTCAATAATATTATTCCTAGTCCAATCTTTACCAAATAAGTAATTTGATCAAAATAGAGTTATTAGGTTACATGCTATGGAGAAGTATGAAACCGGTTTCTCACACTACTAAGATCATTCAATAATAATGATACAATTGGTTATTCTAAATTGTGGCGGAGAGAGAATTCATGTCCTACATAAATATATGTCACTTTGTTTGAGATGTGTGTTCTTTAAATTTCTGCATGTCTCACCATCGTTTATAATGAACATCCCGTGTATAGTTGTACATAATTTAGACAATTGCTACTGTAATTTGTGTAATTCCTGTATGTATAATGACATAAGGCTGATCCCAGTGGGGAACATGCGTATTGTTGTTTCATGGTGTAGTTTCATTCCCAATACCTGAAATGATCATTCCCAATGCATTATTTCATGGTGTAGTTTCATTGGCTTCAAGTGGCTTTTAATTTCATGATTTATGAAGAGTTGGTATCTATGTACTGTTGTATTGTGACTCAAATCCTACTTGGATTAGGACTCAATAGGGGTGTGCTTTAGGACTTCTAGTTCTACTAGGACTTGAGCGATGAATCCTACTAGGAGTAGGACTCCTACTTGCATGTATGGGGCTTTGGAGGGGACTATATAAACAAGGGGTAGAGGCTCTATCAAATAAATCAAGCCAAGGGCAAACACCAAGGTCTCATCCAAGGCTTGTGAGAAGCAATTAGGAGCGCTCAAGAGGAATAGGCTAGATAGTTCTATAAGCACTAGATTCTTGTATGAGGCAAGAATCCGAGGGTCCTAGAGGGTCAAGTAGAGTTGTGAGGGAGAGACAATCACTTGTACTCTTTCGGAGTTGTGCTTAAAGAATTTGCGGTCGGCTTCGCCAAATCCTATTCTCTTGTTGTGGTTGCTTCAACGTCGTCAACTAGGGTTTTCTACGAGATTCGTCTACTTCGTTCTTGATACTGTGCAAGCTCGTGTCGTACTCGCAATATCCTTTCAAGATCCGAGGGTTGCTGCGCATAACGAGGGGTATCAGATTCTAACAAGTGGTATCAGAGCCAAGGTCGGATTGAGCTGATTTTGTGAGAAGGTCGGCAGTGCTAGGGTGCACGAAATCAAGACGATGTCAGGGATGTGGAATCAAGTAGAGAAATTTGATGGCAAAGGGAATTTCAGCGTGTGGCAATGTGTGGTAACAGATGTGCTTGTCCAGCAAGGGTTAATTGATGCTCTTGAGGGGACCAAACCGGAGAGCACAACCGCTGAAGACTGGAAGGTGATGGAGCGGAAGGCTGTCAGTACAATTCGACTATGTCTCTCCGATGAGGTAAAGTACTCGGTAATCAAGGAGAATTCCCCGAAGAAATTATGGAAGAGCTTAGAAGAATTGTATATGGCAAAGTCGCTGACAAATCGGTGGGTGCTGAAGCGTCAACTATTCAGGTTGCGCATGGAGGAAGGCACACGATTCGTTGACCATCTAAATGTCTTCAACAAACTTGTCACGCAGCTGGTTAGTGTGGATGAGAAAATTGAGGAGAACGATAAAGTCGTCATACTGGCTTCATCCTTACCACCATCATGGGAGCAATTGGTGATGAATATTCTCGTCGGGAAAACTACTCTCAACTTCAACGAGACAATTGCATATCTGTTGGAGGCGGAGTCCTTGAAGAAGCCACAGGAATCTTCATCCTCGGGTGATCAAGCATTGACTATTTCAAGTGGAGCAGGCAAAGTCTTGAATCGCGGGAAGAAGAAAGGCAAGAGCAAGGGCAGCCGTACATGCTATCTTTGTGACAAAGAGGGTCACATGATAAAGGATTGTCCAAATTTGAAGAATATGAGAGGAACATGCTCGGTGGCAAGTGAGGATGAAGGTGATATACTTATCGTCAGTCAACCAGGGACAATTCATGATTGGATATTAGATTCAGGGAGTTGTTTCCATGTATGTTCGGCAAGGGAGATGTTTGACGAAGGATCTCAACGTCCGGCGAATGGAATTGTTCACTTGGCGGATTGCAAGGAGTATGCTGTCACCAAGGTGGGAACAGTTACATTGGAGATGCATAATGGAACACATTGCACACTCACGGGAGTTCGGTATATCCCGGGTTTGAAAAAGAATCTAATATCTGTAAGGTCGCTAGAACTCCAAGGTTGTGGCTTATCACTTCGAGGTGGAGTTATGCGAGTTACTTGCAAAGGGCAGGTAATCATGAAAAGTATCTGGATTAATGGTGGATACCGAGTGATAGGAAATCTTAATGGCGGTGCAACCATTGGGAGATTTGGTAAAAATCCTGATCAGGAGAAGGAAGCTGTCTCGTCAACAGCAGGTACTCAAATCTCAGTTGCAGTCAAGTGCAAGGCGGCAAAGGGGGTTGCAAAATCTAACAGTCGTAGAGGTGAAGCTGCAAGCTGTTGGAAGAAGGAAGACGTGGTGGGACCGACGACCACGCAGTACCGGCGAGCAGGTGGAGCTCAGAGGCGGTACAAACCTATGACATGGAGGGTCATAGGAGAAGGTGGTGTGGTTAGCCAAACTACACAACGAAGGAGCTCTCAGGTGGAGGGTCCAGGCGCTCCAGCCGGGACACTCACACGCATATCGTGGTGATGTGCACGAGCCTCTGTGGTGGGGGCACTCTTGTGGTGGGAGTATAAAAAAAAGAAGCCGATTTGGAGCGAATTCTTGGAGGAGCATGATGACTTCAATGGATTAGAGTCAAGGTGGAGATTGTTGTATTGTGACTCAAATCCTACTTGGATTAGGACTCAATAGGGGTGTGCTTTAGGACTTCTAGTTCTACTAGGACTTGAGCGATGAATCCTACTAGGAGTAGGACTCCTACTTGCATGTATGGGGCTTTGGAGGGGACTATATAAACAAGGGGTAGAGGCTCTATCAAATAAATCAAGCCAAGGGCAAACACCAAGGTCTCATCCAAGGCTTGTGAGAAGCAATTAGGAGCGCTCAAGAGGAATAGGCTAGATAGTTCTATAAGCACTAGATTCTTGTATGAGGCAAGAATCCGAGGGTCCTAGAGGGTCAAGTAGAGTTGTGAGGGAGAGACAATCACTTGTACTCTTTCGGAGTTGTGCTTAAAGAATTTGCGGTCGGCTTCGCCAAATCCTATTCTCTTGTTGTGGTTGCTTCAACGTCGTCAACTAGGGTTTTCTACGAGATTCGTCTACTTCGTTCTTGATACTGTGCAAGCTCGTGTCGTACTCGCAATATCCTTTCAAGATCCGAGGGTTGCTGCGCATAACGAGGGGTATCAGATTCTAACATGTACGTGTGTATTCGTCTAGATGAAAGTATTTTCATCTCGCTCTTCTAAAATTTGATGTCATGTCATCAGAAAATCCTATGTGGCATACTAATTAATGAGAATCAGCCCCCATGAAAATCCGCATTGGGAATAGCCTAAACTATCATCTTCTCATACATTTGCCATGGTTTTGAAACATTGTAGAAATGTGTGTTAGATAAATATTAAATATATAAGTTAGATTTATAAAACATACCATAAAGGAAAGTAGGCAATCAATAGCATCAAACAACAACCACTCTTCTTTCTGCTCAAGACTCTCGACATGGTCTAGGTATCTCTTTGAAAGCAGGAGCGCCTAAAGACAGAAAAAAAAATAGTAAAGGGGTGGAAACAACAGCTGTCTAATTGAGAATTTTCTGCTATGACTTATTTGGTGGATGTTTGTAGTTGGAATATTCTAACTCATTTACATAGAAAAATAAAAAATTATTCAAGGTTGTGCTTACCTTAGTTGCTTCTGCACTAACGTCACTTGAAGCCCAACCATTATCTACAGTGGAAAGAGTCCATGAACCTTTCGATCTATGGCGGAACCAGTAACTTGGATCGCCTGGAGGATTTTTTATAACCTACTTTTTATATAGAATAGTTCAGAATACGAGCAATAGAAAGTCGTCAAATGTATTATTAAAACATATGAAGATAAATTGAAGGTCACAGATATCGGACTTGTGCTTTCTTTATATATCTGAGAGCTGCCTCAATGGTTGAACCATATTCATTAGCAATGTCTGCTGAAAAGAAGGCCTGGACAATAAGTGATATCTCCCACATTTGTGTACCATCATATATCTACAACCAAAACCACAAACCACATTTACCTTCATTTTACATATTCAGAAAAAAAATATGATGTTTGTCCTAAATATAAACAATACAACATTTTCTGCAATGAGCAATAAGTTCAAAGAAGAATAGTAAGAATGGCCTAAAATCAACCGAAGTAAATTAATTTCTTCACCAATGTAAAATGCCACACCCTTCATGGACTATTTTTAAATTTCTACTCTTGGTTACTAAGGAAGGATAGCAGGTTGTTCTTTATGGATGTGTTTGTGGGTACACTGGATCTTCTGGAGTCCAAGGTATGTTTCTCCAATAGGAGCACCCACGTGGCGCATGCCTATTGTCCATGGGTGCACGCCGAGAGAAAAATATTATAGGCGGTGCAAAAATACGAAGAGCCCATGGTATATTTTTACTATGGAGGGCATTAGATATACATGGTAAATGAGTTGAGCTACCATCCACTTGGCCTGGTTCCCTAGGACATGTATAGTCATTATTAGCACGCTCTACATAATGCGGTATGTATCCACACCTAGATACCTATATGGGGGGGGGGGGGGAGGGGGGAGGGGGGAAAGAGAGTCCCCTTGCTATTGTTTGCCTCTCGTCTGTGTCCACCACTTCCGCTTCGGCTTCTCCCTCTACTCATGTTTACTTTCAAAGCCATCTCTGATCCTCGGATCTCCTATGGCCTCTTCACCAAATCACAACAGAGATGCCTCAAAAGATGGTAAAGATGAGGAGTGCCAATCCTTCACCACCACTAGCCAAGAAATCGAAGGGTCATGTTCCGGCACCTCCCATTGGTATTAAAAAAGTGAGGTCTACAAGGCCTTGCTTGAGACCATGGTCGCAAAGTGGTAAATAAAGAACACAACCTTCCTTCCGAGCTAGGGTGATGCCATCCTTCAGGATCTATAGCCAACACGGTAGCATTCCTCATGGAGTTATTCGAGTGTGACCACCACTTCTCTTGCTCTACTGCCCTTGATCAAGAAGTTTTGGTTGGTTGATTGGTAGATCACCCCGAGCATGATGTTCCAATTTCTCTATCAGGCTGAAGGGGAAACTTCCTGCCCTCGGGCTTTGTCCAACCTCCACATGACCAACTAATGTTAGAAGATGGCTGATATTTCTATGGGATAGTTTATTTAATGTAACACTCCAACCCAAAATCCACTTACGGCCCAACTCCTCACTACTTATAACATTCACGTCTAAAATCTACTTATGGCCCCGCTTCCTTGTGGAACGAGCCCACATATGCATATAACCTCTAAAGCACTTTCATCCTCGCTTCGTGTAAAAGGGTTAACCTAGAGGTGCTATGCTTGGAACATGAAGGATTATAAACTGCCCCAAACCTACTTAAACTAGCAACGTGGGACTAATTCTACCGGAACAAGACACGGGCCACAACCGACCGAAACTAGAACACTAATGGGCTAGGGTATTACACTCCTCACATGGAATGGGCCCACATATGCATATTACCTTTCTTATACTTTCATCCTCATTTTGTGTAAAAGGACTAACTTAGAGCTGTCATGTTCGGAGCAATAAGGATTATAAGCCGGCCTTGATCCTTCTAAACTGCCAAGGTGGTACTTAACCCACCAACTACAACCATAGTTGGGCCAGATGGGACAACAACTTCAACTAATATGGTATATTGGGCTTGGGTACTACATTCAATCCCTTAGAAGTTATTGTACAAGGGGAGTGTGGAGAGGTGGAGCTCCAACTAGCTCTACAAGTTGTTCTACTAAAGGCTTGATAATGGTTGTAAACTCCACTCTAGGTATCAAAAGATTTCCAACAATGCCCTCCTTGTCCATCCAGATGACAATGGGCGAGCCTCAAATGAGAGGTTGGTCAAGCAGGTGTCTCGCTAATTCTTTATGCACAAGACCTAGTGGTGGAAATCATCACTCCTTGAACCTTTTACTAGTGTGTTGGATCTAGCTACAACACCACAAAACTTAGATGGACCCTCTATGTTATTTAGAAAATAGTTTGTTTCTAACTACATAGCTTGATTGTCTGCGAGACACATTTGAATCTGTATTGGAGCAAAATAAGCTTGTATGTTTGAAAGCATAAGAGTATGCAAGTTTGGCATGGAGTTTTGAATAGAGGTAAAAGGTTGACTTTTCCATAACTCGTGCCTAACACCTCTTTTCAAGTTTGACATGGAGTCTAAAGGGGTAAGTCCCACTTATCTCTTCCCATAGAGAGTGGTGGTAATTGGGTGAAAATTATTCTTTAAGTTTGAGATGAATGATCCCATTACAACGTATGATATAATTTTGCATATCAATACCAAAAAAATCAAACACCAAACAAAGAATATGAACTACCTCTTAAACCCCTCAAAGGCTTGACACTACTTTTCCACAGCTAGCCCAAAACTATATTACTTGAAAGAGTGTTTATCCGGTTGCAAGGCACTCCTAGACTAGTAAGGTTTCTTCACACGCCATGTTAGGGCTAAGCACAACTGGAACCCTATTAGCGGATGAAGTTGGAAATGGCCAGGAAATTGGCTTCCTAATATAAGACTTGAATTAGGACTGAGGATGAAGGCACCCTGAGTCATTCGGGATTCTATCTCACACCTAGAGCATTATGAACATTCCCATGATAACGCTCTGATGAACGTACATGCACTAGTTGCATGTTCAAGCCCCTATCGTAGCTTAGCCTTGAGTGGCTCTATACATAGATTATTGAATAATTGCACCACATCAATAGTTAGGTCACGGATGATGGCATCTTGATGAGGAACCTTAGCACAATGACCAAGGAACTTGAGGATGTGTCACCTTCCATAAGTGCTAGCAGTTGTGTATTGCCACAACATAGGGAAGTGTAAATTCTACCTCTATTTTCCCTTTCAGGCCACAACATTATAGAGAACACTAGTACCCACAAATGGAAAATTACATCCATCCTTTAGTAAAAACCTTCATCTTATTAAAAAAGGGAGAGTGGGGCATTTTACCTTGCACATCAAGAAATGATATACACGACTAACATGGCATGCTTATGTGGTGCATGTCTCCTTTATCCTCAATCTTGGGCAAGGAATAATCCTCACTCATTATATTATTAGTAGGGTCAACCTTCTACAAAACGTAGAAGACCCAAGATCTGTTCTAGGGTTTCCCTCTAGGTATTGACATTAGGGCCCTAGGGTCCATGGGTATGCAGATTGTGCATCTATCCTTCCTTTCTAGTAAACATTCATACATGGCTAGACTACATGAAGGATCGATGTTGCACCCTATATGGCTATCTTAGAGGTGCCCCTCCTTGAGAAGATAACCTCAACTGAACTTCAACACCTTAGCCCATTGTAGCCTCCTACTTAAAGCTTCAACAACTAATCACTATGCAAATCAGGTGGAAGTGGGTTGGAATAAGGCTAAGTAAGAATGTCCTAACTTAGAGTGACATGCTCACAAGCTGGAGGAGGCATGACAGAGGGCCCTTGAGTACATTGGGATGGAGCACAACACTACATGTGTCCGAGGTGGAATGTTCACAGTTTTCCCATAGTGAAGTGACATGATCCATCATGGAATCTTTGCGAAATTCCCCCTGTTGGTTGAGGATGACCATTATTGTTGATTATGTTGCTTCATCGTTCATCATGTTGTGCACTCAAATAGCTTGGTGTTATACCCTTCCTATGTTGAAATCATTGGGGTGTGACTATCTATTATAGATCTCCATGGCAATGAAACTGACCTACCCTATCAGTGCAATTTAGTTCATCAAGGATGTGAAGATTGTGATGACGGTCTTTGAGGCTTTCATGGAATACTTTTGGAAGCCACACAATGAAGACATACCCTAGGCTCTAGCTAAGGGCCTCGCAAAGGCTACTAGCATAAAAGTTCCTTCTATGGCTTCAAATCCATCCGTGGTGAGAACGAGGAAGAAGGACCCTAAGGCAGACCCAAAATGTAACAACATCTTCCTCTAAGTGTCTGTGTCTTTAGGTAATGTTTATTCCTTTGTGGGTTTATCTATTTCAATGTCATCTAGGGTGTCCATGATGTATTTTAGCTTAATTTGTTTGGATTCAAGATGTTATAATGTAATATTAGTCCTTTTTGTCTTTCATAGCTATTGTCTAGCCAAATATGTTTGGCAACAAAATGGCTGCAATGTGAGGGCTCCAGATGAAGGGAAGCTCTCCGTTCCAACTTTCATCCACTGACCTTGGGGTTAGGACTCAATTTTTTGATGTTTTTCATGGGTCTTGGGTGGACAAATCTTCTTACTCTTCCATTCTTGGGCAACACTCATGCTTGGAATATGTGTAGGATGTTATGAAACCTCCCTTAGATGTGTCTCCTATTTCGTCTCTCCTAGATGACCAAGTGGTTCTATGTTTGGCTGATGGATCCACCGGTGTACCTACCAATTATTGAAATGACTACAAAGAAAGGGCATTTTATTCTCTCACCTCATGGAGGGTAGGGATATCACAAATCATTTTCCCTAGGACTACCTAGAGTGTAATTTTCCCTTGGAATCTTTTACTCTTATTTGACTAAAGGGTTGACTCATTTGTTATGTTGTGATGTATCCCTACAAATATATATGTTTTCATTGCTGGTATGCTTTGGAAATAAGAGTAGAAAGTGTACTCAATCTACAAGGCAGTAGGCTTGATTGTAGTGGTGTAAAAGTTCTGCCTTGCTTCACTTATGGTGTAAAAGACCCAGAGTGTATAAACTTTCCTCAATTTCCAACTATGTTCAAATTTCGACTCAAATCAAATCAAAAACCTATTTAAACATAATATAAAAGGCACTATGCTTAAACAGACCGCCAACCTCCTTTTCCTCTCCAATGGCCTAGCCGGCCTAGCTCGCTCAACCTGCTCCCGTGCACGACCCACCGCAGCCCAGCTCGCCTCCTGCATCATCTTTCTCCTACCTTTCTTTCTCGACAGTTGTCAATTCCTCGCCGATGAACCATCACCGTACAAATCGCCTCTCCGTCCATGTGCTGGCCTGCAGCTAAACCACCATAAAGTCATGTGCCACCTCACCCTCACCTAGCATCAAGATGTCTCCACCTTTCCTCATACTTCCGGCAAAGCCTTGCCGCGCACACGACGACACCGCCATGTCACGACAACCACCGGCATGATCTCCTCACTCTACCCTCTGCATGCCCTTCTGAGTTACATGCTAGAATCGCCTCACGAAGCCACATTGGCTTAGCCCCTCTCCTTGCATTAAAACCCCTCCCCTTTCCCCCTTTCCGACCGTATCCAGCCCAAGTTCTGACATGCTAGACATGAGACCTCGCCGGCTGTCAATGCCATATTCCACTGCTAGGATGTTCCCCCACCTCCCCGACATGAGCATTGTCATGGCCTAATCCTACAACACTACGACGTTGCCTTGAGTGCCTCCATAACCTCTCCACTAGCCCACCCTGTGTCGTGTGTTCGCCTGCCTTTAATGGCAGACAATCATACTGGCTCGGTCTCATCCCCTTCCACCAGCTTAAACTAGTCCGCTAGAACCACGTGAGGCTACAAATGTTCTGTGCTTCCTCCTCCACATGCCACACCACCGCCTTCCCTCTCTCCTTCTTGCTAGAATAGGAATGGCATCCGCAACCCCATCCATCACTTCTAGAGTGGTGAGGACGGTCTAAAGGCATAGCATGACCCAAGAGACCACCCCTCCTGCAAGGTTGTGATGCCCACGGGGCCACACCTTGCTTAGCTTCCATCACCACTTACCCCATTTCCATCAACTGCTGCCAACCTCACTCTAGTTGTCACGTTGCCCGCATAAGCACCCTTCACACCTCAGGTACGGCCAACATGCTCACCGAATTCTTATTTGAGCAGCTCACCTGCTCTCTAGCCCCCCTCTCCTTGCCTAGCCACCATGCTACCAAACCCTGGTGACCCGCTGGCACAACTCCAAGAAGCCACTGCCTAGCCCAAGCACCATGATACACGTAGCTCGTCACCTTGAACATGCTTGTGCCCTTAGCCTAAGCCCAGAGCCCCTCTCTGTCCCTCCCACCATTGTAGCTCCGACGAGCTACAGCCACCACTCCAACAAACCATTGACCTAAACAAAGTGCGCTAGAATATGTAGCTAATCACCTTGAGCACATACATGAATTCATCACAATATCAAACCCCTCCTAGTCTGCTCATGTCATTCTCATATTCTCATCCTCAACCTCTCTCTCTCTCTCTATCCTTGAGAAAGCTAGCCCTTCCAAGAGCTAAAGCCAAAATCCATCTTTCTAGAAAAACCTGAGCTCAAACAAACAAAGCTTCACTGAAGTATCCTTAAGTTCATGGGACATTCCTTGCAGCTTTCCATCATGGTCCTGGCTTAGTCCCATATTCCTTGAGCCTTTGAATTCAGCTTTCCTTGGGTCATCATTCTCATAGAGGGATCCACCCATGCATGCTATCATCGGGATGAACACAATAGTGTTGGCACAACAGCAGGACCATGCCATGCTTACAGTGCCTAAACTGATAGAACCCTACAGTTGTGACCTTTTGATGCTAATGCATCATGGCGTGGCTAGACTATGGATGTTGGCATCTTTCATATGCCGCACTATCCAGCCTCTCCATCCACTAGGGCAGAGTTTGTTAGATCTGTTTGTCACTACCATTAGGGTAATACAAGATGTTAGTTGCTTCTTGTAGGAACTCTTTTGGTGGGAAATTTGTGGTGGCCTCCCTCTTACGAAAGCTTCCATCCTCTAGAGGCCTCGATGGATCTCACAGTGGAAAACCTCCTGATATGATGCCATATCAACTTTTTCTCATGTACTAAAGCACAAAGAATTGGCGAGTGGAGAGGCCATCAAATTACTGTAGCTACCACTAACATATGGACCTTGATTGGAAGTAACTGTATTTTTTAAGTAGTGTGTGACCTAGAAGCATCTAAACGCCTTCTTCGTACTATCTAGTCACGCCATAAAGAAGTTGTCGCCACTTGTGTCACCTAGGGGGCGACTCTAGTGGAACCGCCTCAATGTTGAGCATCCGGCGCCGCCACCTTGGCCCCCATTTCTCCTCGCCTCCCGCCTCATACTTGGCAGCAAGGAGGGGTAGGAGTCTGTCCTCTATCAGGTCTACTACTTTGTTAGCTTTTTTTTTGCAATAGTTTTCCTTTCCTCCATAACAATTGGATTAGGTTTTGGATCATTGATTCAATGTTCTCGATCTGGCTTTCTACTTCGTATTGGTATTCCTTCAAGGGATGTGTTGTCCTCTCCAAGGGTAGTGTGTTCTTCATAGAGGGATCTAGGTATGTTGGCCTAATGCTTTTTGAGGAGGGATTGGATACTTTTTCCTCTCCGGTGGAATCATCTTTCCGGACGCTAGTACTACTACTGGTGGTGGTGGATCTAACTTTCCGATCGCTACTGGTGATGGCCAACAGCGGTGACGGATCTTATGTTTAGTTCAACCTGTACAAGATATGACCGATGTGCTTTTGATGTCGTATACTCCCTATAGTAGTTGAGCATAATGCACTTGTTTTACGGTCTCCACGATTGTGCAGTCTTCTTCTATTTGTAGGGACTGTGACTCTTGAGTCCGGATTTGGTAAAGTTTCATGATGATGGATTCTCCTCAAGTAGTGGACGTCGTTGGATGCAAGTAAGGTGAAGGATAAGTAGCTAGTGGCATGCTTCAATATAATTTTATTTTATGCTAAGATCCCACCCTGTCCAAACTCTCATCCGAGAGAGAGGCAATTAGAGGACGCCGATCCCTAAATCATCTCCCTCCTCGTTTCTTTCGATTTGCTTCTTCCCGGGCCAATCTAGAGAGAGGATCCCCGGCTTGCAGCTCCACGATATAGCTACCGCCTATTGCGGCGTCCTCGTAGCTCAGTGGTGGAGCTGCGCCGCGGACGCTACTACCCGGCGTGCCTGCAGGCTGTGTGCTGTCTCGTGTGTATCCGCTTTCCTGGAGGCGCTCTACGCCCGCCCGGCCGCTAGTGGCCAGCGTTACATCTGCCAACAGCAGCAATCAAAAGGGCGCGAGAGGTTTGGAGAGAAAGGGATTGCTGGTTCATTTTCGCAATACAATTTCTTCTTGTGTAGCTTCATTTGTGCAGCCCATTCTCCTTACTGATTCTTCCAGTTTAACCGTGCAGTTCCAAATCAAGTTCTGTATGTTGTGCTATTGCAATTTTGCTCATGTATAAATGGATCTTGCAGGGCAGGGAGCAAGTATCGCTGGATGAGCTTTTTGATGGAAACAGTGTCAAAAATGATCTGGATACGAATAAAATAGGAAAGAGTGTCACTACAAGAAAAACCCACATTGGTGCCGTGCACGTTAGTGTCGGTCAGCCTGGAGCCGGTACTAACGTGACACGCCCAGGGAACAGTGATTGTGAAGCCACGTTAGTGCCGGTCAATAACACCAGCCGGCACTAACGTGCGCCATTTAGTGCTGGTTGGTGTTATTGACCGGCACTAACGTGTCCCCTGCGAGTTCCTTTAAAAGGACATCATCTCCCACTCAATCACATTTGATGCATAGGTGGGATGGTAATGAAACAATGCGTGAGGCTAAAGGTGGTGGGTTCGAAACCTTGCGGCCGCATATGCGTATTGACGCATGAAAAATTTGCGTGACTTGTGACTTGTGACGGCGGGCCTTTCAGGCGCGTGCAATATTCTTTTTTTTTATTTTATGGTTGACGCAAAAGTTGGTTAGTGCCGGCAGCGACCGGCACTAACGTGTCAACGTGCTGACACGTTAGTGCCAGCAAATTAGTGCCGGTCACAGCTCCCGGCCCTAACGTGCCCTGTGACCGGCACTGATAGCCTTTCCTGCTGTGGTTGAATTTAGGAGGGCAAGAATGAGAGGTTTGTTGGAGATCATTGTGAAGTAGGAGAGAGAAATTAGATGAGAGACTCTCATTTAGATAGAATAAAGGGAGACAAAAGTAGGAGGGTTTTTTTTTTTTTTTGAGGAAGACAAAAGTAGGTGGGTTGGAGTTGCTGCTCTTCTAGAGTCCAAGGCCCATTTCCTCAAGTATGAATAGATTAGGATAGCATGCCATTAATTATTTATGCATCAGAGCTTTCTTTACTCTATCATTCGCATTTTACCCTTTAATGGAGCTCTATGACTAAGCCATGGCTCTTATTCTAGAGCCTAGATGCACAACAAATGGCTTCAGAAAATGAAATAACCATGTAGCCAAGTGTTAGACAAACGTATATGGCAAAAATAGTTATAGGGAGTAGTACCGTACTTTGGTCTTCATGCCATCTTCAGCAAGCCATAGATAATCATGTATCCTTGGAATATGCCGCTTTAGTACATCTGAATTTGGGTTTTCTACCCAACGACAGATCATGTTCAGTGCCTAATATAATCATCAATGAATTGTAGAAAGGTTAGCTCTGAACAATATCATTTAGGAAACTAATACAAAAAAAAAATTGACACACCATTCTGAATTTCATTACGTAATTTTAAAGTTTCCTTGTTTTACACAAGACTTTATGGTATCTTATTTTATTACGGGAACAATAAACTATTTAATTTACGTTATAGTCTAGGTTATTTTTTTAATTGGGCTATGGAAATAATGAAATAAGCTTATATTCTTAGCTGGGCTTTTCGAAAACCTTATCTAGGAGGCTCATGATTTATGTCTCTACATATCAGTAAAGTGCTAATGTAGTAATTCAACTTCAGAACTTGTGTGTTCGTAGAATATATACACAATATTGCAGTCTAATTTATATATAGTTTCCTTCCAGCTATCATTTAATAATGAATTACAGTCTTATTTTCATAATTTTTATGCAAGGATCTATCTATCATCAAATCTATATAACTTATATAATTGATCCCCACTAAGTATTTCTCTCAACTCTCATGAAGCCACATCATCACCTCCCACTAAGATGCATTAACACCCAACTAAGATGTATTAATTGCTATTTGTGCACATTTTTGTTCATTAGACATATGTGTTATTGTTTTTTCTTATATATTCAAAAGTAACATAAAAGTTTATGATTTTCATCAAGACATAGCTCATATGGCTCTCGGGGTAATTATTTTTCCGAAAAACTAAACAACCATAGTGATTCATAGTTTATCGAAAAACTTCTTCCAATCCCGCGGCAACGCGCGGGAAAAATCACCTAGTAAATTATGATACTAAGGACTTTTACTTCTACTATAACATAGATATTGGCACTCACTACACACACATTTTACTTCATCTCTTTTACTGGCAGATTCACTTAATAATCACATACTATGTGCCACTAGGCATTTAAGTTTAACCGCATTTTCATGAATGTCTTATATTGCAATAATATGAAATATGGCATGTTTTGTGATTCTTGCATTGAATGATGCTTTTCAGGGACGGACTGGAGGATTTACAAAAAATATGAATAGAGGTTGAGCATCGATAGGCCCAAAACTAGGAGCAACCGGCCAATCAGACAAGGCAAACCCTACAATTGTGATCGGGGGTGGATCCAGAATGACTACTGGACTAAGCTTGGCCGGCGTCAGATCAAGGAGCAGGCATTTTTTTTACGCAGGCGAAGTTATGCTGTTCCTGTGGCCTGAACAGCAAGACCTGGTTGCCACACGCTAAGGCCAAGCCCAACGCGAGGAGTCAGCTGGGAGCCCCGTCAGAACACGTAGGCTCGGATGGCATCTGGACAAAAAGCGGTGGCAGTAGTTCTTTTGCAGGTCGCGGGTGCTCAGCAAAGATAAAGCAAAAAGCAGAGGAACGAAAGCGACAGGAGGGAGAGAGAGAGAGTGGGTTGCGGTGGGGCTAGATAGTAAAAATGGGAGTGCTCCTTGCGTTGAGAACCTTGGCTCCTCACTCCATCAGTACCTACGTGGAGTAGGCCTTTTATTCCAGGCTACCAAGAAGTGCTGCCTGCGTTGGGCTTGGCCTAAGCGTGATTCGTGACATCTTTGGCAGTGCCACAGGGTTGCACACCAACCCAAAAAAATGTGCCATCATGCCTATCCAATGCAGTCTTGAGGAAACAGTGACACTGGTCCAGTACTTTCATGGTCACATGCAAGCTTTTCCATGCAAATACCTTGGCATCCCACCGGCTGACTTCCTCCGTCCCGTAATATCAGTCGTTTAAGCTACAGCGTGTTGTCCCCAAATAATCGTCGCCCCAACACTAGGTCACGCACTAGCCCTGCTCTCCTCTGGCAGAGCCCTCACAGCCACACAACAGACGCACACGGTTAAAAAAAAATCTCAGGCTCATCCCGTCATCCCTAACCTCGCGCTCAGATCCACGGCCGCCTCCGTCGACTCCTCCGACGGGGAAGCGCGGCCGGCGGGCGAGCGGCTGGCAGACAGCTTGTGGTCCAGCTCGCGGTCTCGGCGTCGTCGGCAATGAAGAAGAGCGGTGAGGTCGGCTGCCGCGTCAGGCGCAGGAGCGCGCTCAGCAGGCGGGCGTGCGAGCGGCCGTTGGCGGAGCAAGCACGCAGGGACACTCCTCCGGCGGCGGAGCAATCCGAGCAAGCACGCAGGTACTTCTGTACTTCTCTTTTCTCATGGAATTGAAGACAGGAGATGTTTTTCTCATGGAATCGAAGACATGGTGAACCTTAAACAGAGGCGGCGAGGCAAGCAGAGGCGGCCGACCGAGGCCCCATGGTGGAGCTCGCCGAGAAGGCGACCGCGGAGGGCGCGGGCTTGATGCGGAGCTCGGCGAGCGCGCCCGCGCGGCCGGCGAACTCCTCCGGACGGCGGCAGCTCATCTCGCGGAGCACATGCAGGCGGCCTGGATCGAGGAGCGGAGGCCCTCTTCTCCTCGTGCGCGAGCTTCCTCGGCAGCACGACACCGGCACCGCAGCCGCTCCTCCATCTCCAAATCGAGCTCCGTCGGCGTCGAATCGAGCTCCTCCGCCATGAAATCGAACTTCACCCGCTTCGAATCGAGCGGGGACAAGATCTTGTTTGGGCTACATGGACGACAGCTTGAGCTCCTGCTGCTGCGCGAGGTGGACGACGAGCTGCCGGCACGCGACGGGGACGACGATGGCCGGAGCTCCGGCGGCGGCTGCTGGTCCATCTCAGCCGCGGCATGCAGGATCTCGGCTGGCCTCCCTCGTCCTTTCAGCTGCTGGTCTTCTCTCCGTCCGGTTGATTGCGGATAGCAATTTTCAGCTGGCACAACTAGGGGTACTAGTGTCTTTTCCCCTTTGTATTGGGTTCCGGTTTTTTGGTCGGGCGACAGATAAAGAGGGACGGAGGGAGTAGTTAACAAGTGATTTCATGACGGTTTGAGCCCTCCTACCTATGGGTAGTTGCTATGGTCGCTGGCCTAGTGATTGCCTAGGCATGGTTATGGGTCCCTGTGTAAGGGTGGGATAGAGGGTGGGGTTGAGACAACATAAATCATCACCACTGATGCCTCACCTGCGCCCCTCATTATTGATCAACAATGACGACCTTAGTTAACAAGTGATTTCATGAGGGTTTGGGCCCTCCTACCTGGGGGTAGTTGCGATCGTCGCTGGCCTAGTGGTTGCCTCACGATTGTTATGGGTCCCTGTGTAAGGGTGGGATAGAGGTTCGGGAGTTTTGTCAACCTGCGTGAGAAGGTCTTCTCTTAGCAAATGCACTGGGGTGTCTTACCCCCCACCCTCGCCCCACCCCCTCACAGGTCGAGCTTTTTTTAGTTAACAAGTGATTTCTTCACTACATCACAACCCTATAACAAAAAACTGTCAACTGGCAACACTTTCATTGCCCGACTGTTTGATGCTCGGTTCAACTTTATGTGGTACTCTCTCCGTGCCATGAAAAGTGCAACTCTAGTTCTTTTCCAAACAGATTAATGGTTGTGTGAAAAGACTCTCATGTCCTCGTTTATTAGCCATATAAAATTAATTTTAGCATGCAAATCAAATTTGAGCACTTAATTGGGAAGGTAGTTGAGATCCATTTATTGGCCATATAAAGTTAATTTTACCATAATTTCATTTTTCAAACTTAACAATGGGAGTAATTCTAAAGCATAATTGATAAGGGAGCAAATTTGTTTCGTCTACCACAAAGCCGCCGAAGCAATTAAACATTCTTTTCTGAATGTTTCTTTACTTGTGTGATGTGCACTATTATTCATGCAGCATCGTGTTTATCTCAGCCTTGTAGTGTGTCCCATATGCTTGGGAACTAGCTATGGGATATTCAAAATAAAGTAAAACCGCTAGTTCTCTAGGGGCCGGCCGCTGCTACATTGTGGTCATTCTGGCTATGCACAAATAATGTAGTCTTTGAAAAAATATAACCCTTCTTTATTGCACGTGGCTCCATATCTAGGCTATATCGCAGAAGTCGACTTCTCAGGACTCGCATGCTGTAGCATCATTGCATTTGCCACAGGTGGCCAAAGAGTTCTTTACCGAGATACATGGGTAGCAGTCTTGTTTATATGGATTAATTGTCATTAGTGTTTGGGCTTTATCTGTTTTTAGGTTGTGTCCATCCCACTATATATGCAGAATTTGGGATTGTATAAGGCATTGTACAACTCCATGCGATGCCCTAATAAATTTTCTTTTAAATAATAGTCTATATTTAGGCTCTAGAGATCGAGCTAATCTGACGTGCTGATTAGCCATGGGTTAAGAGCCACACCTTGATATTGTTGCCAGGATATATGAACGATGGTGTTGTATCAAGTTGCCATAGTGATTGTTCATCTTTATTCATCTTATCACTTTGATGTTCTTCAATGCATGATTATTATTCACTAGCATAAATACCAGTACGTTGCTACGGGTTAAAGTTACAGGGTTATATTATCATATGTTTTTGCTACTATAGAATATCTCATATATTTTTAAAAAAATAAATGATCTCTATATTTTTATTTAAAAATTCATCAATTTTGACTGGACTTATATTATTCCTTCTCCTTACCTCTGTAACTTTTTGAATTCTTTGCAAGACTAAAGACAAACATAGCCAATACTACTCTAACGAGACCTCATTTGTAATTATAATTTCTGGTCCGAGTCGACATAGACTCATTTTCATGAGATTTGCTCACCCTAGGCAAGCATCACATTTGCATGAGTTTAGTGTGCAAGCACTAATAGGTATTGGTCTCGTGGTCAACCCAGTTAGAATGCAGTGCATGGTGAAGCTGGTTCTAACCTGTATCAATATGTAAGGTGTGCATGACTGACTTCCACTGTTGCCGATTTGCTAGCGTACAAAGCACGAGAATCATGTGTCGAGTTTTAGCACATATCATGCAAGACATGGTAATTAGATGTGCACAGTGACAAAAATATAGCCATTTTTTGTTTTTATTCATATACCAACAAAAGGTTATGTTGTTGTTGTTGTATTCATATACCAACAAATTAAATAGCTTTATGATAGGATTAAATTATATCTTTAACTTGGTGGAAACCAATGTACAAAGGAAAGGAAATAAAAGAGGGCACCACAAACCAGATAGTCACGTTTTGTTTTTTATTTATATAACAACAAATTAAATAATTTTATGATAGGATTAAATTATATCTTTGTAGCTTGATGGAAACCAACGTATACAAAGGAAAGGAAATAAAAAAGGGCTCCACAAGCCAGCATAACCGGGCTTTTTGGCAGACCAATCCAATCTTTAATTTGTATTTAATCACAAATAGTACGACCCAATATCACAAAGTGACTTTTTTGGCAAACCAATCCAATCTTTAATTTGTATTTAATCACAAATAATATGACCCAATATCACAAAGTAGCATGGCGTAGTTGGTTGGAGCACTCTATGGGAGGCCTATAGTCTCTGGTTCGATAACGGGCCAAACCATGTTTCTTGATGATGTGGAGTTTATGGAAACCATGACTAGTGTCTTGGGTTGAGGATGGCCTTATTACCACCATGACTAGAATCTTTATTATGGATACATATAGGGTAAACATGCATGGGATTAGATCAAGGTAGGCAGATGTTTTTAAATGCTTTATCCTCTTTTGTGATCTAGCTACTTACTACATATCTTACATCAAGTAAACTCTTATATATGCAACCGTGCTTCGTGTTAGGGTTGATTCATTAGATTATATATATATATATATATATATATATATATATATATATATATATATATATCTATAACCCTACAACTGATCTTTATGGGTTAGATATAAACCTTGAAATATTATAATGTAAATGGTACAGAGTGCCACTATGTACTTGTTGTACTATACTGTGCACAAAGGACACAACCATATAGTAAGACTATACACAAGTTATTTATTATAAATAAAACTGGTGAATTAAATAATCCAGTACTCTGAAAATGTAGCAATGAGAGAATCACAACAGTAGGCAATACCTTGGTAACTGGACACAAGCCAATGTATTGAGTAGTTTCATCTTCATAGTGGATATGTTCTAGAATGTGGCTCAGTGCTCTTTCTCTTAGCTTGTTAAGGGGCCAACAGTTCAACACTGGCTCCACACAGTTGTTCAAACAAGTTGAAATAGCTTTGAATATTGCTGAAGGTTGATAGCGTGTGTCCTCCTAAAATAACAGAAAGACCAAAATTCATCTCGAATTATTGATTCCATGTTCCTAATATGGTGCTTTATTTACATTGGCATCTATATACTTTGTCGTTTGGAGATGCACAAGAGAGTGGAATACATAGTGACGTGGAAAAGAATGCATCCATATGTACATCGTAGCTCAAAAAGGCATGGAGATGGTCATGAAACAGACTAAACTACTATAAATCAGATGGACAAGGGATTTAATTTAACGCATCCTGCAAGTTATCAGGTCAAAAGTGAAACATAGGAAACTTAATTTTTGTAAAAAAGTACATCTCTCATCAGAAAACAGAGGAAATTCATCACTTTAGCAATGTTTCCGACGTCAATTTTTTGTAGAATATAACCATGTGATGTTAATCTATGTAAAATTTTGTATATTTCTTTGTCTCAAAGCAATAATAAATGTTTGACCATGTACAATATTTTTTCTGTGGAGCTACATTATGTTTCAGACTAAACAAATGAAGGATAGTGGCAAACCTTGGCACAAGTGTTACGAGCTCTATTCCAATCAATCCTGTTATATGGCAAATCATAGAGTTCATCCCTTAGTGCTAATATAGTTGGTGTGACTGGACCAACAATTTTTTTGCCGTAAAGAAAAGCTATTGACATGTAAGTAATCCTTGTGAAGCACCAGAATCGTCCTGTGCAGTAGAAAGCTCAGTTTATATACTCAAATAGTCATAGTACAAACGTATGTGTGCGCATACTTAATGTAGTCTGTGAAACATCATTTTCCTTAACTACTGCTATACTATTAGTAGACAGCTGCGGAATCTGCCATACTCCGGCAGCGTGTGAAATAAATACCTGGATGAATCGGGAGAAAACGTGGGACCAACCACAGTTCAGGGATGATTGGATTATTTCCTGACCAATCATATACACCAATGACCTTGAGTTACAAAAGGGGTTAGCATGCATCAGTTTCAGATTATTAAACAAATAAGCATGTTTAACGGGAAATCAGTTCATTGTTAAAAAACAGTCAATAAAACGGCCTACAATTTGGAACAAGCGGAGTAGATATAACCTCTAATTTATATACTGAAATGTTTTCACTTAATTCCAATAATATGGATACGGAATAATACAAAAACAAAACATCATTTATTATTTACTTTAATTAGAGCCGTACCGAGAGTAATATCTTTGCCCATTGTGGTGCTGCAGCTGCAGTGCCATGGGATAAGATCCAAGCCCGGCCTTTTGCCAGCCCATCATTCTCTTCCTTTTGTACCTCCCCAAGTATCCTCAAGGTGACGTAATTTAAGCACGTTCCAAACATTGCACTTTCGTCCAAAATATTGAAGCCCCATCCGCCGTCCTCGTTCTACGAATGTAAGAATATTTCGTGGTGTACGTCAAAAGTTGTAGTTTGTCACTTGGATCGAGCAATTGTTTTATGTTTTGTTTCATCAACTGCGCCGGTACACAGTTATGTTCAGGATTGTCGTACCTGATGGTTATAAATATGACGGCAGATCTCACGTTTATGCTCTTTTGATAAGACAGCGTCAGTTGATCCTGTGATGTGAAGCGCGAAAATCTGAACACAGACAAGAAAAACAGTAGAAAGCTCCAGTTTAGGCAGGTGTGTAGCTTTTGCATGTAGGAGCCAATTGAGCAAGCCATGCGAAGGTGAGAAACGGGAGGTCGAACCCAGAACGGCATCAGGTACATGATCCCGCTGACATCACCCGGCCAGTGACCATCTTGAGCTTGGAGAGCTGACATCCAACCGAGCGCTCGTCGCAGCGACTCCTGCAGAATTTCTTCGGTTACGTCATCGCCATCCTCCAGCTTCGCGGCCGCGGGCATGTCCGCGTGCAGATGGTTTAGTCCCGTGAACTGTTGGCATAGTGACACGTGCAAGGGCTCAAGAACAGTCTACCACAATATTTAATTATATTTAATCATGTGCTCTGTACTTCATTTTTTAATAAAAAAGGAAACTATACATGCTATTCGTTGCGACACCACCACATAAAAAAGGAAATTATACCTGCATGCGCATGAGGAGGTCATGGGATTCCCTCCTCCGGAATCGGTTCTCCGTGAACTCCCGGCGAAACTGCTCCACCTTGGCGCGCTCCTCGTCCGTGCCGGCATTGGCATCGAACTCCCACACCTGCCGACCATGGAAGTCACTCACCGTCTGCATCCATGGCCCTCCTCCCTGTGAGATCTTTAGCCTCCACATGGTCGACCGCTTCAGTATTTGGATCCTCGATGCTGTAGATAAGATAGCTTCTGAAGCAGCTTGAAATTAAAAGGTCTCTCACACTACGACGCTTACCATACATGCAGGGTATCTATAGCTAGTGTAACGCGTGGTTGGTTGTTGGACGAATTAATTCGGTCAGATGGGCGTATCGATTCAGCTGTTACTTCACATTGAATTGTACTCCTATTGATTGCCGTTTTGTTGGTTGATCGTTACGATGATATGTGTGTCTATATATATATATAATATTTATATATATAGAAATTTTATATTGCACCTGGGTGCATTCTGTATAGAAAATGCACCCAGTCCAACCTTTTGTTGTAAAACACGTCGTCAACGGTTGGAACTTCTCCCTCTCACGCCTCTCACGACAAGCACACAAGAACAAGTATAAAGTAGACAAGAGACAATATATAGGTGGAGCTTCTCTTTATTCCTCAAATCGATCTATTACAATGGGGGTGCTCCTCCAATTATATAGTCCGAACTAAGGCTAGAGATTTTGGTAAGAGCCCACAAGCAACCGGACAAGGACTAGGACTTCTAGCCCTCCTTTCCTTCTTAGAAAGTCCGGTTGTTTTACAACACTCCCCCTTGGGCGATTACCGCGAATGCATATGCCTCATCAAAAACTCCATCCGAAAACCCAGTGGGAAAAACGGTTCTTAGAGAAAAGAGTACATATCAACCGCAATTGTATTGCACATGTTGCCTCGTCAAAAACCTTACGTGAGAAACATTCAAGTAAAAACTCACAAAGGGAAAAAGATTACAACATTAAACCTTCTGGTTATACACAATTCTATATTTACTATTCTTCATGAATAGTGATGAATCTTCAAGATTAATGCATGAACTTCATGATTCTTGCATTAATGATCTTAAATAATCAAGTGGTATACCTTTATGGTAAATTCAAAAATTAATCATCAAGTTGATTCCTTCTGAGTAACAACATGATAAAAATATGCTCCCCTCATGTCGACATCCTTTAAACTTCAGTGTTCAATAATGTCTTAGTTACATTCTACATAAATGTGTATGAGTACAATAATTAGTCTTCAAAGACTTAACTATGATAAAGAGCAATGCTTCAAGCATTAATAACCAATTATTAATTGTGCAACGCAAAATAAACTTTATCCTTTCAGAGGAATATGGGGCTAATAAGTTTCAATTCACATATCTTCTAGATATTTTATATCAAACTTTAATATTCAAATTTGAAATAATAGCAACTCTATCTAAGTGGATTCTAGTTTATAACCAATGATCTATTCACTAGATCTTCCAAGATGGCTTATTCCACTATAGATAAATCAGTCTTCACTTTGGACATTTGAGGGGATAATTCAAATTGCCAATCACCAATATACCTTCTGTGGTATGTGAGAATACTTACTATCAATACTAGATAGCTATGCATAAGTGCTTAAATGGTACATTCAGGACCATATGATGCTCACTTCATTCTTAATTTATTTGGGTCTGTATAAAGTTAATTCATATCTTCAAGATTATTGGTGTTCATTCAGGAAATGACTGATAAGTCATTCATTGACTATATCCTTCAAGGATTTTGTAATTCTTCAAGAATAGTATTTATCTTATGTGAGAAATCCTCTCATGCAAGAGAGAAGTGATTTACATGATCCTTTTAACTTGAGTTCTTCAATGAACCATTTTAAAAGTGTTATATTCACAATAAGTCATTCTATGACTTTATTTCCTTCCAGGATTTAACTCTTATAAAGATTTTAATATTCATTCAGAAATATTATCTACCTTAGACATTTAATACTTAGTATGAGATTTAATTTTAATTCCTTCGAGGAATGATGATTCCTTCGAGGATCACCTATGGATTTTCCGAATCCATCAATTAATTGCATAATATTTAATTTATTCTTTCCATTTGCCAGATAAGTAGCAGAATATTCATTCATACATAATGGGAGTTTGTTAGTATTTTGAAAAACCTATAAAACATATCATTTCACCATATCATTATTCCATAATGACTTATGTAACTTGAACTTGCAAGTTCAAGTATATTCTTAATGATTTAACCTCAATTGCATTTTTTCATTGACCCGATATGAGCGCTTCATGCGACTCTGCCATGGACTTTATTTGTGGATCCCTGTTCTCGTTTAGAGAAACATTGCAATGATAGAGGTAATATTGTCGACATTCATTTTATTTCTCCCATATCTTCAGGATAAGACTATGATATAGTCAAATAATATCTGCTATCCCAACACAAAACAGTGCGCGCGCTTTGTAGTGTTAGGCTTTCATCTTCATGATGACCATTCTTAATTTGTGAGGTATTTGACCATGATGGTCTTCTTTCCGGAGTTCTATGGAGGTTTCAGTAAAATTTGTATGACAAGTTCATTTAATCCAAAACCAATAGGCGTCCCTGTAGATTTTAAATTAATGATCAAGTCATTTGCCATGGTGAGTATTATGTTTACTACAAGTAAACTTAACTTCTGGTTAATAACTTCAGGTCGTTTCTCCTAATCTCCAGTTTCTCATTTGTGAGTATTCATTATGTGCACATTCTCACTGAGATAAAATCCTATAAATAGTTTCACTTCAACTGTGTTTCCACATCAGGTGGTGCCCTTCATGGGCTTCCTCACATTTAAATATTCTGGCATTATACTCAGCTTCATGCGAGTATGATTTAGTGCGTGTTTTTATTCGTGCTTCAAGCTTTCAAGAATATTTTATGAAGATCATTATTCCATTCAATACAAGGCATTCATATAGGCTTTCTCTCCCCCTAATGCCGGTATTACATCTTCATAAATAATAGCATACTTTCAGTAATATCCCCATGAGCTTTACATAATGGAATTTCATATCCATATTTTTAAACTTCAAGTTAATACCCATGTATGCCAATATGGTGAAATTAATAATTTTCACGCACCTAATTTCAAAATTTAGGGGTTATTTGTTATGCAGTGAGCTAGACTTTATTTGTATATTATGCAATTTGGTATGTTCTGCATACCTACAAATTTGCAGTTTTAAAAATCTACAAGACTATTTTATTGTCTAACTTCTTTATTTAGCCTAAAATATTTCGAGTCAAATACTCATATGATATACTATAAGTAATTTAAAAAAATAAACTTCATGTTTATAGTTTGTAACATTAAATCTACACGAAATTTCTTTCAATTGCCTGCTACTCAGCCAGGGGCGGTCACACCGCCCACAGGGGGCGGTTGCACCGGTCTGCCCAGGGAGCTCGGGAAAAACTCGAACTGAAAGTCAACTCGTGAATGGATCTCCCAAACGGCATGAGCTCTTGAGATGAAACTTTGGGTAGATGATATACACCTCAAGGAGAGGCTATTCCCCAAAAATCTCGGCCTCTAACTTGCTAGAACTCTGGGAATTTCAAATCTAAGGAAGAACACACCCACCACGAGTTCATCCCGAAATCTTCAAATTTAGAGTGATTCTCGGCGTTTGGGGGCAAGAGATCACCAAGGAAAGAGGCACAAGGCACTCATGTATGATTCCCCCAAAGAAATCCGAGAGAAACAGCCTAGCAATTGAAGAATGAAAATCCCCCAAAAATAGCTCCGAAAATAGCTCCGAAAAATGAGAAAAAGAAAAGTTGCTCAGGAATTTAAAACATGGCACAAATATGAATAGATTAAGCTCAAACATACAACCATGAATTCACCTATACAAGCTACAAATGATTAAAGCAAATAGTTCTAGGTGGAGAGGATGAAATGATGTAAACAAGCCTAGAGAAAATAAACTAGAGAGATGGCAGCCACCAACCCCTAGGGGGTCCATTATATAGTCCAAGTGGTGGTGCTCTAATAACTCAACTACCCCTAAGTGATACATACCCCTCAGGGGCAAATTTGACATTTCGACACGAAGATTTTCTTTTCGGCTGGGACACCTTCCACCACAAGCTTGCTCCCCTCCGGCGCAAACCATGTGATCACGCCGCGTGTCCTCCGGATCGAAGCTCCTCGACGCTCACGGGCGACCTGCCCTGGTGGGACGGGTCTGACCACCCCTGTGGGGCGGTTGGACCGCCCCTGGCTGGCAGGCCGGGCCGTCGCTACGCCGAGTCCTCAGCCTCGGTTTTGAGGTCCAAACCAAGGGAAACCATCCACCCGATGGTCTTCTGGCCAAACCACCAAACCCCGCGTGCAAGCTTCGGTTGTGAGCCGCTACCTTGCACCGGCTTCATGTCCGTGTACGAGCTTCGGTTGTGAACCGTTACCTCGCACCGGAACCATGTCCCTTCGCTCGTTCTTGCCACCATGTGAACCGCACTTGATCCATCTGGCCACCGGGTCCCTCGAACCAAGCCTACTTGTCTCTCCGCTCCTCGGAGGCCGCCATGGCTAAGACCTTTCGCGCCTGTTCTTCACCTGCACCAATGCAATCAAGCCAAATTCTACACCTGCAATACTTGAGCCACGGGAAACGTCAATCCACACCACGTTGTCAATCACTCATCACACCTGGAAGCGACCATCCACCGGTCTTCGGACACACCGGGTTCTCAATCTCTCCCTTGATGAGTGCATTGACAACACACACATAGTCACAATAGATATCAAAGGAGAATAGAAAAGAAATCAAAAAACAATGCTCAAGCAAGTGACTAAAAGCAAGAACAAGCCGAAACAAAGTCACTCGCAAGAGACTCATTTTCATGAGATTTGCTCACCCTAAGCAAGCATCACATTTGCATGAGTTTAGTGTGCAAGCACTAATAGGTATTGGTCTCGTAGTCAACCCAGTTAGAATGCAGTGCATGGTGAAGCTGGTTCTAACCTGTATCAATATGTAAGGTGTGCATGACTGACTTCCACTGTTGCCGATTTGCTAGCGTACAAAGCACGAGAATCATGTGTCGAGTTTTAGCACATATCATGCAAGACATGGTAATTAAATAGCTTTATGATAGGATTAAATTATATCTTTTTAACTTGGTGGAAACCAACGTACAAAGAAAAAGAAATAAAAGAGGGCACCACAAACCAGATAGTCACTCTTTGTTTTTTATTTATATAACAACAAATTAAATAATTTTATGATAGGATTAAATTATATCTTTGTAGCTTGATGGAAACCAACGTACAAAGGAAAGGAAATAAAAAAGGGCTCCACAAACCAGCATAACCGGGCTTTTTTGGCAGACCAATCCAATCTTTAATTTGTATTTAATCACAAATAGTATGACCCAATATCACAAAGTGACTTGTTTGGCAAACCAATCCAATCTTTAATTTGTATTTAATCACAAATAATATGACCCAATATCACAAAGTAGCGTGACGTAGTTGGTTGGAGCACTCTATGGGAGGCCTTGTAGTCTCTGGTTCGATAACGGGCCAAACCATGTTTCTTGATGATGTGGAGTTTATGGAAACCATGACTAGTGTCTTGGGTTGAGGATGGCCTTATTACCACCATGACTAGAATCTTTATTATGGATACATATAGGGTAAACATGCATGGGATTAGATCAAGGTAGGTGTTGGTATTTCTTATGACCTACAGATAAATCCGCAAGCGTACGAATACCGATGTAGCTTTCACCCGAGAGTATTCTAGAGTATCGATTTCCACGGGGAACGTGAAGTGTACTAATCCTTAATTAGTTCGTCCGAAGGGATAAATGTGGATTTGGACGACGACGAAGAGAAGAGGTAAATGGGACGAGGGTAGAGAGGGTACTTGTGTAGCAACAATGGTTATTCCTCTGATCAAGCAACACTGACTTACTCACGAAAGTTTACTTCGGGCGCCTGAGACACCACCACTCACAGAAAGGGATGAGAAGGGGAGTGGTACCGCCTACCCCTAAGTCCTACAGACCAGAACTAACGTAGTGGATTACGTCGGCCGGACAGGGCTGTCACCACCTGCCGGCTACCACAACTATTCCGTTGAACTGGGTGCAAACCAAGGTAACGACTAGTCTAGACACCGCGTCTACACTAATAATTACTACTTCACTCGACGTCAGAGCAAAGCACCCACTACTAAGTAGTGAACGAGGAACCAGGAAACAAAGTAAGTAAGAGTAAATGCTTAATTAATCAGAGGGAACCAGAGTTACCAGACAAGACCCGGATGTAGTCACTCGAAGATGAACTGCATCCGCCGAGGTACAAAGTAGAGGAAGAGCGGACACCTCCGGCTCTTCCCCTGAACTCTCACCTCACCTCTCTCCCTATTTTCTAAGGCTAGGAGCAGCAGCGCTTCGCCTTGGAGCTTCTTCTCTTGTGTTTCGACGTCTCTTCTCAAGGTGAGTGGGGTGTCCTTTTATAGGCTCCAAGGGCGGTTCCCGGCGTCATCATCAAGCTAGCCTCCTGCTTAACATCCACGCAAGGGGGAAGCGTAGAAGCCACGGTAGTAGGCCGGCCGGCCTCATCTAGGCCGGCCGTCCTGGCTAGGCCGGTCGGCCTCATCTAGGCCGGCCGGCCTGGCTCTGGTGCCAAGTGGCACCGACCTTTGCAGGGACGGCTTGGATGATGTCCTGAAGTCGGTAACAGTTGCGTTCGGTTGAAGCTGTCCAAGAATCCTAGGTTGTGGGCCCTTCAATCCATGTTTATCTCACCCTAGGCCTTCCGGGTCCTTTGATCAAACCGACATCAAATGCACGGCTCATGATCATCTTTGATACATTAGTAAACTTGTGGATCAGTGCCGTGGCCAGAAGAGGGGAAAGGGGGCCGGTCGGCCTGACCTAGGCCGGCCGACCTGGCCCTGTGCCCAATTTGTTCCTTCTTTTCCCCATCTGCTCCTTCACTCACAAATTGTACAAAACTTGTGGAACTCATTAGAAATAATCAAATTCACATTGGCATGAGCAAGATGAGCCTGGAATATCGTGGAATGTTGACGGTAAAATCATATAATAACGGCCGTCAACACACCCCCACACTTAGACCCTTGCTCGTCCTCGAGCGAGGAGTAGGGACTAAGATGAGACATGACCTCCAAGGAAATTGAACAAGCATACGAAATATTCCAAGTCATACCTTGTACTTGTGAATTTTGTAGTGTCTATCATGCCATCTTGGGTAGTTGAGGATTGGAACGATCATGAATCAAGTCACTTCAACTCTATGTGTAAAGTAGCTTGGGATTTTCTAACCAAGTTTTTAAAAACAAACCTTGCATTGCTCCTCATTTGATTCTCTCAGATCTCTCAATGTATATATATATCCTCACCAAGGCATTAACTTGCCTTTCTTCAACCTACTTCTAATGATGGCTATATGTGGAGCTCAGGGTAGGCTATGGAGATAAGGCATACTTGCATCACATGTATTGCAAAGTCAAAGAGTGTATCCAAGCAGAAATCAAATCATACAATCAGATCAAGATGTGCACGTGTATGGGTATGATGGATGGAATAAACAACTCCTTTGTGTGTGGTCTCTCTCCTTTTAAAAAAAAATCTTTTGAGAACATGGCTATCAGATTTTTTTCTTTCTTTCTTGGACCTTCATGTGTCCAACTTTTTTTTGTGGACCTTCATGTGTCCATTTTTTTTCAATAGCCATGTCTCTTTTGTAACAATAACTGAGGAGTGAGACTTACACGTACATGATGGAGCATTTAATTTGCGGAATGGACGGATGAATGATACAATGCCAACTTCCAGTGTAGAAGTATAGCAGGGGGATATGTGGCGTGCACACGGATCTTGATCATGAAAGCATGAAAAGAATTCTCGCAAGGGTCACAACAATTTGACAAAGCTCAATGCAATGAGAAGTAGCATATGTGTACATGGTTTTCGAGATAACTCAACATATGGCTTTGGTAGGACGTTGACAAATCAAAGAGAAGCTTTGCAAAAGGTTTTAAAAATTTCAAATAAATTTCCCAAGCACTCAAACATTAAGAGTGAAGATCATATCATCAAACCATATCTCAAACATCAACGACTTAGATAAACATGGTTCCCTAAAAATATTTATTCACAAGTGGCAAGATGAAGCGAGGAATAAGACATATGCAAGCCAAACATGGGAGCATGAAGGGTAGGCATAGCAAGATGAATTATATTATCCTGAGATTGATTTTAATGATAGGGATTTAAATTCAATCAACTCATGAATTAAGGAGCGAGAGGTGGAGTGCACATACCATCGTTTTTTTTGTCATGTTAGCGCAGTCGATATTGTGCGACACCTTCGTGGGGGACCTCGAATGTGTATGTCGATGATGAGCTTGAGAGATCTCCCCCACACTTGTACTTGTGCTGGTACTGTTATTCAGAACCAAAAGGTGGAAACAAAAAGAGGGGCTCTACTGGTTCAAGCACCATAGAGCCTTTATTCAAGTTTTTTATTGCTTTTATTTTTTTAAATCTGGTTGGGAAACCAGTTAGTTGATCTCCAAGAACTCGATGACATCTAAGTCTTCGAGCTTGGGTTGTTGAGGTTCCAGAAAGATTTTCAAACGTTGGCCATTAACCTTAAAGATGTTCCCGCTGTTATCTTGAAGTGCGACAGCTCCATGAGAAGATGCATTGATGACATTATAGGGGCCGTCCCACTTACTTCTAAGTTTACCCCTACCAAAATGTTTAACACGGGAGTTAAAGAGGAGTACCTTATCTCCTGGTTTAAATTCCTTGGTCTTGATGCGCTTATCATGCCACCGCTTGGTTCTTTCGTTGTAAATTTTTGAGCTATGATAAGCGTTCTCCCTCCATTCTTCTAGTTCAGCGAGTTGGATTATTCTTTTAATTCCTGCTCCTGGGAGATCCATATTCTATCTCTTGATTGCCCAATGAGCCTTAAATTCCAACTCAACTGGCAAGTGGCATGTTTTACCATACACCAATTGGTAGGGGGTCATCCCAATTGGTGTCTTATAGGCCGTCCGATAAGCCCATAGAGCTTCAGGTAACTTGTCCTTCCATGCCGTACCCATCTCATTAACGGTCTTTTGTAAGATGTTCTTGATTTGCTTATTGGAAGTCTCTGCTTGGCCACTTGTTTGAGGGTGATATGGGGTGGCTATCCGATGGTTGACTCCCAAACTGGCAAGGTATTTCCGAAAAATGTTATCAATGAAATGTGATCCTCCATCACTGATCACAACCCTTGGAGTGCCGAAACGGGGGAAGATAATCTCATGGAACATTCGTCTGGCGCTCTTAGAGTCGGCTGCTCGGCATGGCATGGCTTCAACCCACTTGGACACGTAATCCATTGCCACCAATATGTATTCATAATCTCCAGATCTAGGGAATGGACCCATAAAGTCTATCCCCCATACGTCGAATATTTCCACTTGGAGGTTGTTGGTGAGTGGCATAGCGTCCCTTGCATTGATATTTCCATGCTTCTGGCACCTTGCACATCTCCTGACGAACTCTCGTGCATCCTCATGCATGGTTGGCCAGAAGAACCCACTTTGCCACACCTTAGCATGTGTCCGGAAAGATCCATAATGTCCTCCGTATGGTGATGCATGGCACCGTTCTAAAATCTTGTAGGCTTCGCATGCCGGCACACATCGCCTTAAGAGTCCATCAGAGCACACTCGGAATAGGTACGGGTCATCCCATAGGTGGATCCGGCTATCATATGCGAGCTTCTTCTTATTTTCTCCCGGAGGAACATATCCAGAAACAATAAAGTTCACTATGTTGGCGTACCAGGGGTCTGAAGTGGTTACCTTGAGGAGGGTGTCATCTCGTAGGTAGTCATTGATGGGCATTGACTCTCCTTGAGCATGCAGCCGTGATAAGTGGTCAGCCACCAAATTTTCTACTCCTTTCTTGTCCCGAATCTCAAGATCAAATTCTTGGAGTAGAAGTATCCAACGAATAAGCCTTGGTTTTGCATCCTTCTTGGTGAGAAGATATTTGATGGCAGCATGGTCTGTGTAGACGATGACTTTTGCCCCTACCAAGTAGGATCGAAACTTATCGATGGCGAATACCACTGCCAGAAGTTCCTTTTCCGTGGTTGCATAGTTCAGCTGGGCACCTGTCAAAGTTTTACTAGCATAGCAAATAGCATGGTGCTTCTTATTCTTGGTTTGCCCCAGGACCGCACCTACGGCAAAGTCACTCGCATCGCACATGATCTCGAATGGGAGAGCCCAATCCGGAGGTTGTATGATGGGTGCTGATATAAGAGCTCTCTTGAGAATGTGGAAGGCAGCATAGCACTCTTCATCAAAGATGAAGGGAGCTTCCTTGGCAAGGAGGTTGGTTAAAGGCCGGGCTATTTGAGAGAAATTCTTGATAAATCGGCGGTAAAACCCAGCGTGCCCAAGGAAGCTGCGAACTCCTTTAACATTTATGGGGGGTGGAAGCTTCTCAATTACTTCCACCTTAGCTCTGTCCACCTCTATCCCACGTTCAGAAATGCGGTGCCCCAAAACAATTCCTTCCCTCACCATGAAGTGACATTTCTCCCAATTTAAGACTAGGTGCTTTTCCTTGCATCTCCCTAAGACCTTATCAAGATTTTCTAAACAGTCGGCAAAGGTCTTTCCATAAACGGAGAAGTCATCCATGAAAACCTCCATGATTTCCTCAATCATGTCGGAGAAGATGGACATCATGCACCGCTGGAAGGATGCGGGGACATTACATAGCCCAAAGGACATTCGTCTATAGGCGAATGTTCCATAGGGGCAAGTAGAAGTCGTTTTACTCTGGTCGTCTGGATGGATAGGAATTTGGTGATACCCAGAGTAACCATCAAGGAAACAGAAGAAGGAATGCTTCGCGAGTCGCTCTAACATTTCATCAATGAAAGGCAGAGGGAAGTGATCTTTCTTGGTGGCTTTATTGAGTCTGCGGTAATCAATGCACATACGCCACCCAGTGGGGGTACGCTGAGGGATCAGCTCATTCTTATCATTGCGTACCACTGTCATCCCCCCTTTCTTCGGAACGACTTGAACGGGGCTAACCCATTCACTATTGGGCACAGGGTAGATAATTCCGGCATGGAGAAGTTTAAGCACTTCTTTCTTTACCACCTCTCTCATCGCATTATTGAGTCGCCGTTGAGGCTCTCTCTTGATGGTGTTGATCCAGGATCGATTGGGATGCGATGAGTGCAGAGGGTCGGAGAGATGTGCTACGATTGGTGTGGATTCTTGTGATGTTTTCACATCTTCCGACGTGGATGTCTCTTCTATGGCCTCCTCCAGAATTTCTTCCGGGAAATCATCATAGATCCCAGTGTAAGGGGTGTTTTCTAGAATTTTGTATAGAATGTCCCTTCCCTCACTAGGTGTCAAATGACTGAAAGATCCTCCTGAGGATGAGTCTAGAAATTCGGCTGATTCGATTTTGAGGCCTATTCTAAAATGTATTAGAAGGACGGGTTCGGAGATCCCTAGATCAGGTCCTGTGGCCATAAGATAAGTAAATCGAGCCCAAGCGGCCCCTAGTGATTCTCCTTCCCTTTGTTTGATGGTAAGGATCTCGATTCGAAGGTACGCGACCCGAGATTCAGGGAAGAAGGTTAAGCAGAATTTATCTCGTAGTGTCTCCCAACTTCCTTTCACTCTCCCACGATAGCGATCACACCATATCTTTGCTCGACCCGTCAAAGAGAAGGGAAACACATTCCATTTCAGAGTTTGTTGGGCCATCCCCGTAATCACGAGACATGAGCAAATTTGCTCAAATTCACGTAAGTGAACATAAGGATTTTCTCCTTCAGCTCCAGAAAATGGATTCTCTCTGATCTTGGCTATGAATTTTGTGTGTATTCCGTAGCCAGAGCTTTTTATGGGGTGAGATGATGATGGTGGCTCCAGATCTTCAGCTTTTGGAGCTGAGAATTGGTATAAGGTAGGAGTGGAATTCATAATGGTAAGTGGATGATATGTGGACGAACTAGGTTCGGGATAAGAACAGCTACCATTCCCCGGCAACGGCGCCAGAAAGCTTGTTGGTATTTCTTATGACCTACAGATAAATCCGCAAGCGTACGGATACCGATGTAGCTTTCACCCGGAAGTATTCCAGAGTATCGATTTCCACGGGGAACGTGAAGTGTACTAATCCTTAATTAGTTCGTCCGAAGGGATAAATGTGGATTTGGACGACGACGAAGAGAAGACGTAAATGGGACGAGGGTAGAGAGGGTACTTGTGTAGCAACAATGGTTATTCCTCTGATCAAGCAACACTGACTTACTCACGAAAGTTTACTTCGGGCGCCTGAGACACCACCACTCACAGAAAGGGATGAGAAGGGGAGTGGTACCGCCTACCCCTAAGTCCTACAGACTAGAACTAACGTGGTGGATTACGTCGGCCGGACAGGGCTGTCACCACCTGCCGGCTACCACAACTATTCCGTTGAACTGGGTGCAAACCAAGGTAACGACTAGTCTAGACACCACGTCTACACTAATAATTACTACTTCACTCGACGTCAGAGCAAAGCACCCACTACTAAGTAGTGAACGAGGAACCAGGAAACAAAGTAAGTAAGAGTAAATGCTTAACTAATCAGAGGGAACCAGAGTTACCAGACAAGACCCGGATGTAGTCACTCGAAGATGAACTGCATCCGCCGAGGTACAAAGTAGAGGAAGAGCGGACACCTCCGGCTCTTCCCCCGAACTCTCACCTCACCTCTCTCCCTATTTTCTAAGGCTAGGAGCAGCAGCGCTTCGCCTTGGAGCTTCTTCTCTTGTGTTTCGATGTCTCTTCTCAAGGTGAGTGGGGTGTCCTTTTATAGGCTCCAAGGGCAGTTCCCGACGTCATCATCAAGCTAGCCTCCTGCTTAACATCCATGCGAAGGGGGTAGCATAGAAGCCACGGTAGTAGGCCGGCCGGCCTCATCTAGCCCGGCCGGCCTGGCTAGGCCGGTCGGCCTCATCTAGGCCGGCCGGCCTGGCTCTGGTGCCAAGTGGCACCGACCTTTGCAGGGACGGCTTGGATGATGTCCTGAAGTCGGTAACAGTTGCGTTCGGTTGAAGCTGTCCAAGAATCCTAGGTTGTGGGCCCTTCAATCCATGTTTATCTCACCCTAGGCCTTCCGGGTCCTTTGATCAAACCGACATCAAATGCACGGCTCATGATCATCTTTGATAAATTAGTAAACTTGTGGATCAGTGCCGTGGCCAGAAGAGGGGAAAGGGGGCCGGTCGGCCTGACCTAGGCCGGCCGGCCTGGCCCTGTGCCCAATTTGTTCCTTCTTTTCCCCATCTGCTCCTTCACTCACAAATTGTACAAAACTTGTGGAACTCATTAGAAATAATCAAATTCACATTGGCATGAGCAAGATGAGCCTGGAATATCGTGGAATGTTGACGGTAAAATCATATAATAACGGCCGTCAACAGTAGGCAGATGTTTTTAAATGCTTTATCCTCTTTTGATCTAGCTACTTACTACATATCTTACATCAAGTGAACCCAAAAATGCCAAAATAACCTACATTTAGAAACGGAGGAAGTACAGTATTGTCAGAATATATATAGGTAATGACTTCTTGAAATGTGTAAGATATCCGAGAAATATACTACTCTCCCTACTACTTTCATTATTCGAATGTACTAAAAACATTGAGAAATAACTATATCACGAAAATAGCTTCCATGCCAGCTGTTGTCCCTATTCAGCCATTCAAAATATACAGTCCTTCCATTCCAAAGTTAAGTTATTTTAACTTTCTAGATTGATAGTTTTTACTAAAAACTATACATCTAATCACTACTGTAGAGACTACTAACCTAAGCGGCGTGAAAACCTCATCCGTACCGGTGGCAAACCGCTTCCCTTTTACCGATGCCAACAAGGGGGTCATCCTAAGCGGTTATTTACCCGCTTCCAATGACTGATTAAACGTGTCGGCATGCTGCGCACCGCTTAGAATGACTTCTTTTTCGAATCGGTTTGTTTAGCGCTTGAGCGTTTGAGTGAGTATACTAATCGGTTCATTTAGCGCCGCGTAGTTTTATTAACCTATTGCTACTGGTTTAGTTAACGCCAGTTAGGATGATGGCACAGACGTTTAAAAAAATGCTTTCGTTTCAGTCATTTGATCTCGAATGAATACTAGCTAGTTATATATGGATCGTTATGAATGAATTGTACACACAGCAGATTCACATTCAACAGATTGTGAACATGTATGTGCTAGACGTTGACAACAAACACAGAATGTAGCTGAGTACTCATTCAAGATCAATATAATTCAGTTTATCACTTAACAATTCATCATTAGATCGAGAGTTCATCAAGACCAAGTTCACTAGGTAGCACTTTGACTCCATCACTATGGAGTCTAATTAACATATACATATATACTAGTGTAGATATAACACACATTAACAACAGATTGAACAGGCAGTTCATCTCACATAACACGACAAAACAACTAGCTAGTGGTAGCATAATTAAGGAATGAAAGTGCCTAGCTGAACGGGCCAAAATGGGCAATTCGTTCACAACAACAAAAGAATGTAATCCCACGGTGCTTACATCGCTGGATTACACCGCTATTGCAGTGGTGGTGCTCATCTGGTCGCCACTGTCGCCGCTACCATCCCAGCGGAGGCCATGGTCGAAGGGGAGGCAGCGGCGCCTGATGGAGAAGTCACAGACCAGATCCGTGACAACACAGGCCAAATGCCTCTAGCGCGGCTTGCCGCTTCGTGATGGAGATGATCCGATCTGCGACGGCGAGGGCAGTGGAGACCACCGCTTTCTGTGACTCCGCTGTGGATCCGATCAAGGCGACCGCGAATCCGGTGGCTGTAGCGACGAAGGAGCGAAGGAAGGCCTCCCGCGCCGCCGAGGCCACCGCAGCGCGAGCGACGAAGTTGGCAACACGGCTAAAAGTAGACTCTTTGAGTAGTGACAGTCTTGGCCCTTGCGTCGAGGGTGGACGCCATGCGGAGGACGAGGAGGACACGACAGAGTTACACTACGACAGCAGTGGATGCGGCGGGCGGCCGGAGTGGATAGCGATAGGAATTGGGTTTGGTCGTTGTTGGAACAGTGTGGCTTATTTATACCCGCACCTAATTCTAAGCGGCGTACGATAGGCCGCTTAAAATGAGGGCCTTATTCTAAGCAGTCCAGTTTACACCACTTAGAATAAGAAATATAAAATTAAAAAATAAAACAGAAGATGAAAAAAAGAAGAAAATAGAAACAAAAATTACACATAATTATACATTATTATTAGTACCACTGACATATTGTTCATTGTCATCCATATCAAATTACAGAAACAAATTAAAAGAAACTACAGATCTAGCCTGGGGAGTGGGCTAGGCGGCTATAGTTTAGGCGGCTCTACGGCGTCAAGCCCCACATTCGTGACCCGGAGCGCCAAGACCCTAGTGAGGTATATTGTCTGCTCCCTCTATTTCCATCCACGGCCCTGGAACCTATCCACGTCTCCTGCTTTAGGAAGCCGCACGTAGAAGGTGTGGTCGAAAAAGTCGTCTGCCGTTGCTATCCTGGAGCAGTAATGGCAGAGGAGATAGGTGATGATGAAGCTGGTGGTGATGAATGGATTGCATTGTCATTGGTGATGATGTCATCCCAGTCGAGGCGTAACGTAGGCGACGACGACGCGAATCTGATCTCCGAGGATGACCTGAAGATGTTCGATCACCCATTGCAAGACCAGCTCGTAGCGAATTGGAGGTGGCCATGACCATGCTCCAGGGAAGTGCCTCTGTATCTGCACCTCCATGGCCGCCCGCACCTCCATGACCCTCTTGGTTTCCTTGCAAATAAAATAGACAAAAATAGGAAATTAGGGGCAGGAGATGAACGAAGAAATTGAGTACAAATAAATAGAGCCATACCTATCAACCTCCCGCGCAAGATGAAGCGGTTGGAGAACACATGTGCCTGGTGTGATTATTCTAAGCGGCTGATAGCACGCTGCTTAGAATGAGTCCATAAAACATGATATATCTAACTCTTTATTGATCAAAGACGGCTCATTACATACGAATTGTTGCAATATTCTAAAAGAAAAGTACAAAGCTGATTTTGTTCATCGTTGCCGATCAAACGATGATTTTGTTCATTGTTGCCGGATCCGATAAATCCCCCTAAGGGGGGAGGAAGGCGACAATCAAGACGGAGGAGAAACAACAGCAAATCTGTCGAAGCTTTCCTTGCTATGCGTCAGACTTGCAAAGGGTGTCCTATTAACATCTCCTTGATCAGTTGCTCTTGGGAGAGTGCAGTGAAGGTCATCACGAGGATTCTCCTGGCGATTATACGTCCTGGCTTACACAAAAGACAAACTGAAGAAGGGGTAGAAACCCAACCCTATAACGACAATTCTCTTAGCGATCAGACAAGGAAGGTGTGGCTATGGAGTCAAGAAGCAGGAGCTTTCTGCCTACAATATCTATTCTTTGCGCCATGGCTGGGTAGTGTGAGGAACACGGACCCATGGTGGCTTTATTTGTAATCAAAGGAGTAGAGAGAGATTGCGCTCAACTTGTATCACAAGATGAAGAAGATCCTCGATCGGTTTCACATGCGCACGTCCGGTTCAACTTCCAGTAAGCGTTTAAATTTCCAAAGCAATCGGGTCAAATAAAAACCGCTTCGGTAAACAAATATTCTAGCCAGCATATAATGTACTGTTTAAGATGAACAATCATTCTAACCGGTTTTATTATGCACCGCTTATTTTACATATCTGAGCCGACTCATGAATTGCACCGCTTCGTATGATGACCTTATTCTAAGCAGCATAGGTCACACCACTTACAATGACTTTGGCCCGCTTCATATGGGCTGATGAGGATAATGGTTTCTGCAGTAGTGAATTATCTAAATACAACGTATTTGTAGGTGTATAGCAATTGCTATGAATATGTAAAAGTCAAAATGGCCTACGATTAACAGATGCAATATTTTATTTTTTAGCTAGGATGAATGACAGACGGGCCTGATTGCATCAAACTATGGTGCCAAGTACTTTAAACACAAGGAGTACTAAAGAACGAAAATTATATTAAAATACAAAAGTATGCAATTTCACACAATGGGTATAAAAATGTTATGCCTATTAAGGACATTCTCATATTTATATTCTCAAAATACCACCTAAGTAAGAGTGCATTAAGTTCAATGAAATAGTCCATGCAATGTATTGTTACATCTTTATCTGTTTTCAAGACTACTTTGGCAAACAGTGTACACATGATTTTACAGGGATGAAATTAGTTTCTTATCTCACTTCATAAATACTGTGATATGTCACCACAATTTGCTACACGGCAGCTTATTTATTCGCCCATATTCACAATGGCCTAAAGGCAGTCCCAACTCAGACTCTACCCATAGAGTCCATATGTTCAAGACTCTATTATAAGAAACCATAACCTCCAACGCAGATTTTGTATCTTGAAGTCTATCTAATCCCATGACCATGACCCACTTGTCTCTCTCACAGATGGTCTTGATTTACGTGAACACTTGGTTTCTTAGTTAGACTTAGTTTCTTCATTTTTTCCCCTCTCTCTTCAATAAATGTTCTGTCACATCAGCATTTTGCTTACATGGCAGCATAATTAATGACTTTAGACTCTACGGTAGAGTCTGCATTGAGACTGCCCTAATTGTTCCAAAAAAAATCCGTAACACTATTTTAAAGTAATCTCCACGAAAAAGGAGGACCAATTAATGCAGTAATATTCATGATTCGTTTTTCGAAAAGCTACATGCTTATTTTTATTAGTTGGAACAGCAAACATTGAAGAGGTCTATAGACCCCCGGAGTACACTTAAGAGTACAGCCGTAACAGCAATATGCATGATTGATATATACGTACCACCAAACTAGGTTGACTACTTTAACTTTTGTTTAAGTTTTTTTGTTGTAGGTCCATGTCTTCATTATTAGCATTGACTGTAGTGGCCCCCCCTTTAATGGAATGAGAAGCAGGTGGCAAATCTTGCGTGGTTTTTCCATGCTGACCCGAAGATCATACTCCCATTTTAGCATAGAAGTTATAAACGGTGTTGGTTTTAGGAAGACTACCTTTAATTTTAATTTTGAAGTTCCATATCCAGTCCCACCTCCATGAAATACAAGGCATTGAGGCATTCAAAAAATTTTATGTAATTATAATGCATTCAAAAAAATTATGTAAATATAAGGCATTCTAGGGCACATTTGCATAATTGCTCATTTAATACTCTTTGGACTTGGGATGATAAGTTTGGTCGATTGTGTTGAAGAGTAAAAGTGAAAATTGAATGGTTGGAATGATTGTATATATTGATCCTTTGGGGACCATTGTTTACATATTTATATATGCCTAGGGGACTAAGTTGTAGAACTGCGCATAATTAACCGATAGCCAAAGACCGAACCGAACTACCTAAAATCGAAGTGGCCGGAACCGAAATTGTCAGTCCTAAGTTCAGTCCCAATAAGTAGATAACCGAATTTAGTCGGATCATTTCAGTTCCCGAGCCTAAAGGAAGAGAGTGATTGCCCAAAGATGTGTGTCTCATTTGGAGCTCCACTCATATTTATAGGCTCCAAGAGGTAGCATCTCCGAAGGAATATTCCTTGTACCGGCCACAACCGACCTTGAGGAGTCACCAGGAGCTGCCATGTGGCAGGTGGAGATGAGAGGGCCCAAGGTCGGTTCGACCAAGCCATGGGTGGCCCCTTTCTTGTCCCCCTTCGCATGGTAGGCTGTCATGTGGCTCCCAAAGGTGATTACACGTGCACATGTTGGTTTGAGGCGGTTTGGATAGCTTTTGGGCCCTTCAATCTATGTGATGCACATGTGGCGACCTCTCATTTGTCGAGGTTGCGTCACTTGGATCCATGAGTCTGGTTTACTCATTATTTCTATGCTAAATCATAAGCAACCAAATATTCTCTAAGGACATATGGAACTATATTATTCGAATGTAAATATGTGTGTAAAATGCCAATCCTCTTGATTATTTGAGAATGTTGAAGCCAATTTTTGGTAATTAACGACCGTCAACACTGCTGGCGTTGGACCCGCATTGTTGAGACTACGAGCCTTCCGTGTGTCGCGCCACCACGCATTTGAGCAGGCTTTGCACTAGGCACAATGGGCCTCGGGCCTAGCAAACTTTGGAAGCACCTGAAGTAGAGCTACCATCACAACGACGTTCTGGCTAGCTCATGCGAAGCGCAGGGGACCGTTGTGATCTTTGATGATCCGACGTTGATGTTGTGGGCGATGGAACGAGTGTATCCGCTGCAATGTACCGCTCCCAATCACGGTCGACCTGGGCTTGCTCCTGCTTTGTTTGGGCTCGCGCCTCAAGGATTTCATCCTTGCTCGCTGGCAGCTGCTCAAGGGTCTTGCGTAGTGGTGTTGGAGTCGCATGTCTTGCCGGACATGGAGGCCTAGGGCCCACACGGATGCATGAAAACTCCAAGGGAGGATATGGCAACGAGTAGAGACCGTGGCACAGGATGACACCAGACTCTATAATACAAGGGAACTAGTCGCTATGTATGGAAAGAACTCGCATAGTGAGAGTTGTACGAGTTACTACTCGAACTAAACTAGGATTCCACTCTTTCCATTCTGTAACTTTGCTCGCTAGTATATAAGGCTGGGCAGGGACCCCTCTCAAATTAGATCCAATAGGACGGAAAAGTCTAAGATTCATAGACTATCTCATAGAGACACCACGCCACAAGGCAAACTTGTACTCTTATTCTCTCTACGCAATACAAGATCAGCAACAGGACGTAGGGTATTACGCCTAGTCGGCGGCTCGAACCTGTATAAATCTCGTGTCACGTAACCATCGAATTCCAGATCTGCGAACACCCCACCAAAACTCTACTACCTAGGGATACCCCTCGGTGGGATTGCCGGTGGAACACCAACATCTAGCGCGCCAGGTAGGGAGGCTCGCCAAGAATCCAATGAAGAATTTGACGACTTCAACAAAATCAAGCTTGATGACCAAGGGAGGCTCGGTCCACGGCATCGACCCCCAAGGGCGGAAAAACGTGTAGGTCACGTTCTCACGCCAAGGCAGCATCAAGGGAAAGGTGAGGGACCGATTAGGCGACCAGAGAGGGGGGGAGTGAATGGGAGCCGATAAAAATTTCTCTCACGAATCCGGCTACTCCCAAACCAACTCCAAAACCTACCAACCGATCTTGCCAAGATCACGTAGCTACTGTGAGGCTACTGACCCTAGGAACAAGATCAACACAGTGGAACACGAATCAAACAAATCCAACACGAATCGAACGAAAACCACACAAATCACCAACTCTCAGCCAGGGGCGGTTGCACCTCTCTCCAGGGGTGGTTGCACCGCCCTTGCTTGCCAGGGGCGGTCACACCGGTATCCGAGGGCGGTCGCACCGGTCTTGCCAGACAGCACGGGAAGAAGGTCAACTCGAGAACGGATCTCCCAAACGGCTTGGAGTTTTGAGACGAAACTTTGGGTAGATGATATACACCTCAAGGAGAGGCTATGTCCCAAAAATCTCGGCCTCTAACTCCCTAGAACTCCGGGGATTTCAAATCTAGCGAAGAACACACCCTCCACGAGTTCATCCCGAAAACTTCAAATCCAATCCGATTCCCGGCGTTTGGGGGCAAGAGATCACCAGCAAAAGAGGCACAAGGCACTCATACGTGATTCCCCCAAAGAAATCCGAGAGAAAACGGGCTAGAAAGTGAAGAACGAAAATCCCCCAAAAATGGATCCGAAAATACCTCCGAAAATAGAAAAACGAAAAGGAGCTCAGGAAATCAAATCATGGCACAAAGATGAGCATCACAAACTCCATCACATAACCATGAATTCACCTATACAAAACTAGGAAAGATTAGAAGTAGTTCTAGGTGAAGGGGATGAGAGGAAAACTAGTTCAAAGGAAAACCAAAGAGAAAACTAGAAGAGATAACAGCCACCACCCCTAGGGGGTCTATTAAATAGTCCAAATGGTGGTGCTTGAGAGACTAAACTACCCCTAAGCGATACATACCCCTCAGGGGCGAATATGACATTTTCCGCGAAGATTTTTCCGGCTGGGACACCTTCCACCGCAAGCTAGCTTCCCTCCGACGCAAGCCTTGCGATCACGCCGCGTGTCCTCCGGATCGAAGCTCCTCGACGCTCACGGGCAACCTTCCCAGGTGGGACCGGTCACACCGCCCCTGGGGGGCGGTTGGACCGCCCCTGGCTGGCAGGCCGGGCCGTCGCTACGTCGAGTCCTCGGTCCTTGGTTTTGAGGCCCAAACCAAGGGAAACCGTCCACCGATGATTTTGTGGCCAAATCACCAAACCCCGCGCGCAAACTTCGGTTGTTAGCCGCCACCTTGCGCCGGCTTCTCGTCCGCGTACGAGCTTCGGTTGTGAGCCGCTACCTCGCACCGGAACCACGTCCCCTTGCTCGTTCTTGCCAGCATGTGAACCGCACTTGATCCACCGGCCATCGGGTCCCTCGAACCAAGCCTACTTGTCTCTCCGCTCCTCGGAGGCCGCCATGGCTAAGACCTTTCGCGCCTGTTCTTCACCTGCACCAATGCAACCAAGCCGCATTCTACACCTGCAATACTTGAGCCAAGGGAAACGTCAATCCACACCACGTTGTCAATCACTCATCACACCAGGAAGCGACCATCCACCGGTCCTCGGACACACCGGGTCCTCAATCTCCCCCTTGATGAGTGCATTGACAACACACATACCCCGCGGCAGTTCCCTCTTCCCTGCGCCATGAAACATGCAGGTCTGTTTGTTTGCCATTGAGAGGTTGAAGAAAGAGGCTTCCAGGTGAGAAGAAATAGAAGTCCACGGGGGTATGAGTAAAACTATTGGTGTTATGTGAGAAAGGTGGGATATTTACAGGGGGTTTCGTGGAAGATGTAAGGGCTGGTTTGTTAATAAAGGATCTTCTCGCAATAGAAGTTTTATTTCCAGGGGCTTAGACACAAGTTGTTTTCCTTATTTCGTTTATTTGACACTAGAATAATATGTTGAACATTGTAAAATGCATATCTAAATATAGAAAAATGATAAAAATATAAAACCAGTTTTGTTGACTCTATTAGATAGATCTGTATTGAATAAAAATGCTAGATCTATATGTCTTATAGTTGGGGTTCGAAAATGGGTCAAGAATGCAATAGTCCCTATATTTTTTATACAATTGAAAAGTAGTATGTTCGCTATAGGTAAATTTTAATCCTGGCTCCGCCACTGCATTCTTACCTGTCAGTTGAGAAAGATGAGCAGCGTTGTGGCAGAACCGCCCAAATTAATCCGGCTTAAGTGCGCTAACCTTCCATTGGTCATCACGCAATTAAATCGGAGTAACCTGATCGAGGGTCTGTCGGGTCGATGCCCGATGCAACCACGAACAGTACCTCGATCGAAACAAGCCGTACAAATACCCACTCGAAGGTGGGTCCCAGAGATTACAACAATCCACGAGTATTAAATAGGTCCCACATGAGGTACTTTATTACAAATTGAGTTCAAGCATAAAGCAACAGTTAAATCAGAGTTTTCGAAAACAGCGGAAATAAACTAATTTATTCGAATGGAATGACGTCACGTGAAGCCGTCGTGACATCACTCGGAAGCATCTTCGTCCCACACAACAGTCCAACCAGGAGGAAGGGTGGTTGGCCAGGTAAGACAGGCAACCATCTCCTCAAGGGCGCTACCTAAAAACAATTCCACAAGCAAGGCTGAGTATACTAATACTCAGCAAGACTTAACCGTCGGGTGTCAGCTACAACACCAACTTCTAGACATGCAAGGCTTTTGGCTGGTGGGTTTGTTTTGCCACAGAGCGACTAAGAGTGGGTCCTTGCTTTCAACATTTTAGCATCAAATTCTAGTTCAATTTAATCTTTCTAGATAAGCAACCTATTCTAACCAAGCAAGTGGAGCAAACAATTAAGCAAGCAGCAAGTTTATCATCATCATGTTCCACTTTTCATTACTCGGTGCGGCAAGAGATCAAGTAGTCTCATTAGCTGCGAGAAACAGATAGTTCGAACCAATTTAACCTTGCAAGGTGGATACTAAACACACGGAAAAGCACCAACCCCGAGGGTCGACACTAACCAGGCCGTTCCCATGTCTTCCGGATTTGTTAATCCGAGCCCACTCCCCTTGGACACAAGCCTTAGCCGGTCATACTTCGCGGCCGTAGCCGGCCGGCCTCGGTCTTGATCCACGTGTCAGCGACAGGGGGATAAATCCTAGGGAAAGCAGGACAAGGCCACGCCCCCTTCCGAACAGGTACTAAACTTACCGGTCCCATGCCCAAACAAGTGCTTAGTGCTTTCAAACACTTGACCAACATCGCCGGCACACTTCGACCTTAGCAACTTTTCATAAACAGACGGGGCATCTACATGACCAAAAATCCCCGTCCGTCATCCTTATGATTCCAACATAAGTAAAGCAGTTGATTCCTATATCTCGCGAGTGACAAGAAATCACTCGAATTTTACCGTGTCCTTAAAGCATGGCAACTATCGACCTATCATACTAGTATTGCAAAGCATAGGTTCCTGGGATCATGCAACTAAGGTTTCAATCAATGCCTGAAACGTAAATGCACAAGCATAGAGTACAAAACATAGTTGCAAGATTCGAAACATGGGATATGCTCCGGGGCTTGCCTTCAGGCATGATGTTAGCTTGGGATTCCTCGGCAGCAACGTTCGGGTCTTGCTCGACCTGGACGGCGTTCACCTCGCCTTCAGCTTGGCCTTCTCCTCCAGCAGGGACAAGTTTGTAGTCTCCGACAGCGAGGCCTTGTTCTACACGAATGCATATGCAAATAAGAATATGATCTTAGGTCGAGTCATCACAGTTGCATAATGATGGACCCGAAGTGTATTTAGTGACACATTCACTGAAAAATTTTGTCTGATCTTCCCTTTCTTTAACAAAGGTTGTAGTTACTCATTAAAGTATTTGGGTTTGTTGATGGTGATTGTGTACACATATATTATTTAGCTTTGATTTCATCATAAAACAGCAAGGATGTGTGTGTGATGTGTTTAGTTTATTTAACAATTTAAAGAAGTGACTTATTCTTATCTAGCCCCTTTTAGGTAATGAAATTTCTATAAATTATTATGGCAGTTTGGTTCATGATTATAATGTGAGAAAATTACAGCATGCTCTTTGTGGTTTACTTGATTTACTGACCAAAAACTAGGCCAAGATCATGCATACATTTATCACAACAAAATAAACAAGAACAGAACACTAACATCAAGAATAAATCCTAATAAATCACACTATCATCAAATGATCCTTAGAAGTTTACCAGAGCCTATCCTAGCCTAAACAAGGTGACATGCCAAAGGGTAGCTTCAAAAGATCAAAGGATCTTGCTGTTTTAATTACTCAAGTTTAAACTGTTATGATTTAAAGGAGCAAGCTAAACAGATTAAACTGAGCTCAAACATTTATCATAGATATAACATGATGTGATCAAGTCACTGAAAAAAGTTGGGTTTTAATTACTGAAAATATTAATTACTAAAATTCATAGATCCAGATTTGTGCTGATAGACTATATAAACCATAACACAAAATTTATTGTGCACCTATGGGCCAACTTTTTACAGGAGCGTAAACATTTCACCAGCTACAACATATCCAAAAACTAGCACAAACAAACCAACAGATTTCAAACTGTGCACAAATTTAAGTTTGAACAGATTTGAACTTAATTTAAAATCTACAAAGAAAACACCTATATATGCTTTCTAGGAAAGGTAGAGCACAGTATCAGGAGTACAACAAAATTAGGTTTGCATTTTTCTGATTTTTCTACGATTTTTAACTGATTTTTAAATTTTTAGGATTTGAATTCTAGATCTGAACAATCTATTTACAGATTAGCCCCTGGAAACTTGCGCTAAGACCCCTGGAAAGATTTGTGGCTTTGCAATGCGGTCCCTGGACCATGGCCGGTGGCGAGTTGGTCGGATTCCGGCGAAGTGGCGCCACGGGGCTCAACGAGATCATGCTAGAAAGGCTCACCGCCTCACCTCGAGTGGATCCCGTGCAGGCTGGGCGACCGGAGGTGGCGTGGCGGCGGCGGACGGCGGAGCTGGGCGGCGGCGGCTCTGTCTTCCCCAACGCCGGCGGTGGCGCTGGCAGGGAAGCTCGGCTGAAGCCTGCGGAAGCTCGAGCGGGGTGAGGTGAGGGCGATGGAGCGTGCGGGAGGCAATGGCGCGGTGTGGAGCGGCAAGGTCGTCGGCGAGGCAGCCTGGCGGCGAGATGGGGTGCGGGCGAAGGGGTTCCGCGGCGAGGGTGAGCCACGCCTTTTATAGGCGGCCAGGGCGAGGTTTGGACAGCGGCTCGGAGCGACGAAGCAGCCACGCGGAGGCTCGGGCGGCGCATGGCTTGGCGGCCACGGCGGACAGGGCACGCAGGTCGGCGGCCTGTCGCGGCGGGGCGGCGCCTGGGCGGAGCGGGTCGGTGGCCGGTCGGGGAGGCTCTGGCGCGGGTTGGCGAGCGGCTGGGGTCAACGGCGATCCTGTCGCCGGTCTTAGTCGGGGCAGCGGCGCAGCGAGTCGCTGGCGGACCGACGGCGGCCACCTGGCGCGCGGAGACCACACGTTGCTTCCGGTCGGAACCGCGCGCGGGGACAGAACGGCGCTGTCGGGGCGGTCAGCGGGACAAGGCGCGGCACAATTAATGCGCGGGCGCGGCCTCGGCGTCCGCTCAGAGACCGGCTGCCGCGTGGCGGCGCGGTCGGGCGCTGGAACGCGCGGCGCCGGAGAGCGCCGGCATTTCATCGAACACATGCCAGGCGTCCATTCAAACCCAAATTTCTCTGAAATTTTGAACTGAAGTTCAAAATCTCCAAAAAGCAAAGTTGTGTCCCAGGTTACCAGCTACAACTTTTGTAAAGGATGACCAAGGAAAAAGCAAGTGGATCAGCTAGATAAATCGAGATGAAAATCGATGAACTCTCGTGTCAGCCAGTGATGAACTTTTGAGACTTGACTGACTTTGACTGAGATTTAAGGTGCCTTCCACTCAAAATCTTGAAATGAGCCAATTGACAAAAATGTGTTCCACTAAAAACTGAATAACTTTTGTATTGGTCGATTTTCAAGTTCTTAAGCGAAAATTTGAATTCAAACCATGCCAGCCAGGAAAGGTCCAAAGTTCACCGAGATTCAAAGGGCTTTGGCTGGACTTTCTTAAGTGAAAATCTAGGTGGGGCCAAGGTACACTTAATTAACCTAAGACAAGTTGTTTAGCAGGTGATTAAGTTAACTAAACACCTAGATTGTCACAGCCTACCCCCTTAAACAGAATCTCGACCCGAGATTCGAGTGTAGAAAGAACTAGTGTGAGCAAGAATGCTTACGATCATGTAGTAGAAGGAAACCCGGAAACTTGGGGTTCAGATAATTCTCCGTTTTCCATATGGCCTCTTCCTCTGTGTGATGATTCCACTGTATCTTGTATATTTTAATGATCTTCCTTCTTGTTCCCCTTTCTTTGCGGTCGAGAATCCGGAGAGGGTGTTCCACGAGAGCCAGGTCGGGTTCCACCCATGCCAAGTCTTGATCGACAATCTCAACCTCGGGAACTCGAACACACTTCTTAAGTTGAGATACATGGAAAACATTGTGGACAGCTGACAGCCTCTCGGGAAGTTGTACTCGGTATGCTACCGGTCCACAGACTTCTATGATCTCATAGGGCCCAATGTAACGAGGTGCCAATTTTCCTTTTACTCCGAACCTTAGCACTCCCTTAGTGGGTGAGACTCGAAGGTAAACGTGTTCTCCCATAAAGAACTGTAGGGGCTTCTTTCTCTTATCAAAATAACTTTTCTGTTGGGATTGGGCAGCCTTCAAGTTAGCCTGAATCACTTTCACTTTCTCCTCTGCCTCAGTCACTAGGTCAGTGCCTAACATCGGTCTCTCATCGGTTTGGGACCAACTCAACGGAGTTCGACACCTCCTGCCATATAGTGCCTCAAAAGGTGCCATCTTCAAACTTGCTTGGTAGCTGTTGTTATATGAAAACTCAACGAGGGGTAAACATTTGTCCCAATTCTTGTCAAAGTGTATCACACAAGCTCTCAACATATCTTCAATTATCTGATTAACCCTTTCGGTTTGGCCATCTGTTTGGGGGTGGTACGCAGAACTGTGGATTAACTTGGTTCCTAGTGATTTATGCAGGCGTGCCGAGAAGCAGGATACAAACTGAGGACCTCTATCTGATATGATTGTTTTGGGCGTGCCATGAAGACGATAGATTTGGCTGAAATAAATGTCAGCATACTCCTTGACGGTGTAGGTGGTGTGGACTGGAATAAAATGTGCGGTCTTGGTAAGCCGATCAACAATAACCCATATAGAATCATGCTTCTGGGAAGTGAGGGCAATCCAACTATGAAATCCATACTTATATCCTCCCATTTCCAAGATGGTATTGGAAGGGGTTGTAACATTCCAGCTACCTTAAGGTGAATGGCCTTAATTCTTTGGCAAGTATCGCACTCCGAGACGTACGTGGCAATGTCCCTCTTCATTCTCGTTCACCAAAAATTTTGTCTCAAATCTTGGTACATTTTGCTGCTTCCCCGGTGAATGGAAAATTTGGAGAGGTGAGCCTCATCTAAAATTTCCTTTCGGAGTTCCGGGTTAGGTACTACTAGACGTTCACCAAAATGTACGACCTCCTTCTGATCCAATCGGAAACAATGATACTTCTCATCTCCTGCAGAAAGCCTTTCTTTAATGATCTTAATGCATTTATCTTTAGATTGAGCGGCAGCGATCTTGTCGTAGAGAGTTGGTTCTAAGGAAATGTTATTTAGTGAGCCGTGAGGAACAATCTCCAGACTAAGTTTCCTCATTTCTGCGCATAGAGTCCAGTTGTAGGTTTCTGCGGTGAGACAGTTGCAATGTGCTTTCCGACTCAACGCATCGGCTACAACGTTGGCTTTTCCCGGATGGTAGAGTATCTCCAAGTCATAATCCTTGACCAATTCCAACCATCTACGTTGCCTCATATTCAGATCTGACTGCGTAAGGATGTACTTGAGACTTTTGTGATCGGTGTACACTTCACACTGTGCTCCCATGAGGTGGTGTCTCCAAAGTTTTAGAGCATGGATCACGGCTGCTAATTCGAGATCGTGAGTAGGGTAATTCATCTCATGTGGGCGAAGGGCTCGAGAAGCATAAGCAATGACCTTGTTATCTTGCATGAGAACACATCCTAACCCTGTGCCTGAAGCATCGCAGTAGATGTCATAAGGCTTCGTGTTGTCAGGCTGTGCCAGAACGGGGGCAGAGGTAAGGAGTTGTCTCAAGGTGTGGAAAGCTTCTTCACATTTCTCCGTCCATTTGAACTTAGCTCCCTTCTTGAGTAGTTCAGTCATAGGCTTAGCTATCTTGGAGAAGTCAGGAATAAAGTGACGGTAGTACCCTGCCAGACCAAGGAAACTGCAAATTTGGTGAACAGAAGCGGGAGTTTCCCAATCCAAGACCTCCTGTACTTTCCCGGGGTCCACCGAAATGCCTTCCTCAGAAATTGTGTGCCCGAGAAACTTGACACTATCGAGCTAGAATTCACATTTAGAGATCTTGACATAAAGCTGATGATCTCTAAGTGTTTGCAGAACAATGCGAAGATGCTCGGCATGTTCTTCTTCATTTTTGGAGTAGATCAGGATGTCGTCGATGAAGACCACGACAAATTCGTCAAGATAGGGCATGAAGACCGAATTCATGAGATACATAAAGTAGGCAGGTGCGTTGGTGAGTCCAAAAGACATGACCAGGTACTCATACAGACCATACCTAGTAGAGAAGGCGGTTTTAGGAATGTCGCAAGGGCGGATCTTGATTTGATGGTACCCAGAACGGAGATCAATTTTTGAGAAGATTTTCGCACCAGCTAATTGATCGAACAGAATATCGATGTGGGGTAAGGGGTATTTGTTCTTGACAGTCACTGCATTGAGAGGGCGATAGTCCACGCATAACCTCAAGTTTTTGTCCTTCTTTTTAGCAAAGAGGGCCGAACATCCCCAAGGTGAGGTGCTAGGTCGGATAAAGCCTTTTTCAAGCAACTCATGCAATTGTGTTTTCAACTCTGCCAACTCTATGGGTGACATCCTATACGGTCGCTTGGATACAGGAGCGGTACCAGGTTGCAGCTCAATAGCGAACTCAATGTCACGGTCAGGCGGCATGCCTGGCAAGTCCTCCGGGAAGACATCGGGAAACTCACAAACCACCGGGATATCCTCAACTCTAAGCTCAGCCAGTGAGCATAGATGGGAACTTGTGTAGACCTTGTGTGGCAGATAGAGATCGGTGTGGCCTAAGAGTGGTGAGTGTATTTCCACTACCCTTTCGGGAATATCAAGTATGACCCGGTGTTTAGTCATCCAATCCATTCCCAGAATGATATCCATCCCTTCCAACTACACGTTTATCAAGTGAGTCTTAAAATTTTTACTGCCCAACATTATTGGTACTTACTGTGCAATTAGGTTTGTTGAAATTTTATCACCCAGACTGGTGATCAAGTATGGTATGGCAGTACCAGAAAGATTCAACCCACATCTTTCGCTGAACTTCGCACTTATAAAACTATGCGTTGCACCGGAATCAAAAAGTATAACTGCAGGTTGATTGTGGACAGAAAAGGTACCCGTCATCACTAGTGCCTCCTTGGGAAGATCTATGAGAGTGGTGAAGTTGATTCTCCCATGACGGACTTGCACCGTCTGCCTTCTTCCTTGCCCTGATTCTGCACCCGTCCTTGGTTCCGCTGCTTGTTCTGGGGGCAGTCCTTGTAATAGTGACCCGTCTGTCCGCACTTGAAACAAGCATTCCCATTGCTTGGACGAGCAGGAACTTGGTAGTTGGGGCGTGGGGCAGCGGGCTGCTGAGGAGCAGGGAAACGATTCTGATTCTCCTAGGGTGGCCTGATAGTCCAACGTCCCTGCTGTCCTGGCCTCTGGGGTTAGAGGTAGGAGTGTTCTGAACAATTCGGAACCTTTGATTTGATGGAGCAGCCTGAGTCATAGGGGCCTTTCTCTTTTTCTCGGCTTTAAGGGCAGCAATGGCATCTTCTTGAGTAATGGCTAGGTTGACTAGCTCGTTCTAGGTAGCAGCCCGGATAGGGTTCAGGCGTTCCTTGAGCTTGGCACTGAGGCCTCTGCGAAAGCGGTCCATTTTCTTTTGATCTGAGTCAGCGTGGGTACCGGCATATTGGCACAGGTTGTTGAAGGTGTGTGCATACTGTGACACAGTCCTAGTGCCTTGAGTCAATGCCATGAATTCATTCAACTTTCTCTCAATCATGCCCTCCGGAATATGGTGAGCTCTGAAGGCGGTCTTGAAATCTGCCCAAGTCACCACAGTGTTCTCAGGAAGGGTAGCTAGGTAATTCTCCCACCAGATGAGCGCGGGTCCCCTGAATAACTGGGCTGCAAACTTGGCCTTGCTCTCCTCTGAGCATGGCAGTGCGAGCACGGAGAACTTGGACTCCACAGAGCGAATCCAAGCATCGGCGTTGAGCGGATTAGCTGCTTCACTGAAGGTGGGCGGCTGGGTGCTCAAGAAGTGCTCATAGCGGGCAATGTGGGGCTGAGCATCATGGTGTCCCCCTGGGCGTTGTTGCATCAGCTGTCGCTGCACATCAAGCATCTCCCGCATCATTTCGGTTTGGGTGATGAAAAACGCCTCCATCGGATTTTGCGAGGGCTGCGGCAGTGGTGGCTGGTTTGCTTGGGTGCCACTGTTTTGCCCGGCAGTGAAGTTGGTGCGGCGGGTCGAGTCAACCATCTGCAAAATCATTTACTCATCAGCCACATGATCTTGAAACTCGTATACCAGGTAAACAAGGCAATCATGTGCGAAATTAGTAAACATTCGTCGCAGAGTTTCCTGATCAGCAAGGCTGTCAGAGGAGAAAATTCATATCTCCCAGGTTACACGCCCAAAAATTATGAATTGTTGCCAGAAGCTAGAGAATTTAGTGAGCTACAACTTTCGTGTAATACTCCAGGTCAGATTCGCACTCTAGCTAGGGCAAAAATTCGAAGTTCATGTCTCTGTTTTTGCGGTTTTCAGAACGGCCGAGGCTCACCAAATCGTACATAACTCTCCCAATTCTTAACCAAAAGGGCTGAAATTTCGCGAGTATCATCCATATGAAATTCCTTACAACTTTGGTATTCATCATTTAGCCCAGAAATGATAAATGCATGCATTAAAAATTCAAATCACATTCAGCTGCAGAGTTTAGCTGTTACAACCATATCGAATCGACAAACTCTAGGGTCAACTCCTACCCTAAGTTACATCATGGTCAAGCTGCACAAAAGACATACTCAACTCGAAGCTAGCCTATTACATCACTGCCTAAAAGTAGGCTACGCTAAGGAGTAACACTGCCAATCATCTAGAAGTCGTCGAGGTTGTTGACCAAAGCCTCACTCTCGACGGGTGAGCCGGGGGTCGTGGGTAGAGGTGGTAAGTCACTAAGGGTATCCGTGCCGGACATGCCCTGAACCTCCACGGGGTCTATCTCTATCTCCATAGGATCCTCCTCCTCCTCATCATCTACCATCTCCACGTCCTGCTCTAGAGGAACCTGCTGCTGAAGTATCCCTATGTGCTGGTGAGCGTCCTCAACGTCAAGGTGGAGGTCGTGAACCTCGTCCTCTAGCTCTCCAACACGGTCAAGGAGCCCAACCCGCTCATTGTGAAGCGAGTCTATCTCCTACTGCATCGCCTCAATCTGGCCTAGGTGGGTAGCACGCTCCTCCTGCATCTCGGCCATCTGTGCCAAGTGAGTCTCTCGCTCCTGCTGAAAGGTGGTGACCTGTCCAAGCAAGTCTCCAATCTGAGCCTGGAAGTTGGCCATAGCCATGTCTGTGTCGACAGCCTTCATGGTGAGAGTAGTGTAGTCGTACTGAAGCTGTCGGAAGGACCGGTAAGAAGCCATGCCGAACTCAACCGAGTCAGCCAGTCCTCCCTGAAGCAGTGCAAGAAGCCTGGAAAACGTGTTCACATACCGTGCTAGTCCCTCAGCGGTAGGAACAGCACCAGTCCACTCCACAACCGCCCTCACGTGAGCTCGATGCTCCATCCAAGCCGGGTCGTCGGGCTGCGTGGTAGGAAGCAACCCAAGTGGGGAAGTCATCACCTCCACGGGGCGGAAGTCACAAAAGACGTTCAGCACCCGCAGGGCAGCGAACTCCACGGTGTCAGTCAACCTGTGGCCTATCACCTCGGCGTCGAACAACGGCCACTCGGGGTGGTGAAGGTGTGGTGGCACGTAGACCCTGGTGATGCAACGAAGCACACCATCCTCAAGGTACTCGCGCCACGAGTAGAGGGGTGGTGAGGCAAAGCCGGCGGTGCTCAGAGCGTCCCACAAGATAGAGGGAAAACCCTCCCAAGCGAGGCACTCGGAGTGGAGAAAACCGTCCGCGCCAAACACAAAGTAAGCCGCGTTTGCCATCTGTAGAAGAGGAATCAAAGGAACCGAGTAAGAGCTGTGCGGAGGGAAAAAGGAGATCGGGACAGCGGTGGGAAAAACGAACGTAACTCCGAAACTACCCAACCAAAAGCTCCCAATTTTTACCAGGTTGTTCTTAAGGTTATTAACCACAAGTTTGGTATTCAGAGGTTGCTTTGGTTTTGAGCTTAAGAAGGGTGAAACACTTAGTTTTTAACTTGCTGCCTGCCAGATTTTTCCAGCAAACAGACAGCCCTCGTTTTGGTCATAACTCCAGTTTTACTCATCCAAAAATCCTGAAATTTTTACAGCAGCTTGCTTATGAAATTATGAACAACTGTATTTTAAGGTGCCTAGCCATCTGAGATGTTTTAATGACCCAAAAAATTCGGACCAGCAAGAAACACAGTTTTGACAGACTTTGGAAGTTTGTGAGATTCACGATTTTTATTTCCTTTTTGCCTCCAGTTGACTTAACAATTTTTAAGGTGATTAACATGATGCAAAAGAACTAAAATCATCCTCACAAATACCAAGAAGCCTTGGTGTATGTAGTTAGTTGCCGGTGGCGATGCATAATATACGTCTCTCCCTATAATAGCTAGTCGTTACTCAGACCATCGCAACCCTAACGAACGGAGTCAGTGTACCTGCAAGAAAACCATGAACCTTCCGTGCCAGCACGCCACGGAAGCGTCCCCATTCATTACCGTTCATTTATAAAAATGGTATCCATGCGTTCAACACTGCATGGACAGTGCATCTAGTCTAGGCCGTACGCTCATTTTGAATAGAGCACACAACCCTTCGCATAACTCGTGATGCGGCATCATGCACATGTCTCGAACATGGCGAACAACGAGGATGATAGGCTCATTTGAATTAGAACCATACCATCAAGACCTTGCTCACATATAAAACATGTGGCGACTCATACACAACCGTAATGATAGGTTCCTTGGAATGGAGATCCTATCACCCTTCGTGCACGCGGGGCACGGAAACCAGCGCACGTATAAAACACGTGGGCAAGGGTGTGCTGGGCAGTTAGTCAAATATATTATAATTAGCAAGCCACCTGAAACAACCCGAAATTCCCTCTAGGGCTTCACGGCCTAGTTAATCCTTAGCGATCCAACGAGTTTTCACAAGGTACTAGTTGGTCAAGTTTTATTCCGAAACAAGTGTGTTGGGACCGTGCGAACCTCCGGTGCACGACTTTTCGCTCTGATACTAGCTGTGGCAGAACCACCCAAATTAATCCGGCTTAAGTGCGCTAACCTTCCATTGGTCGTCACGCAATTAAATCGGAGTAACCTGAGGTCTGTCGGGTCGATGCCCGATGCAACCACGAACAGTACCTCGATCGAAACAAGCCGTACAAATACCCACTCGAAGGTGGGTCCCAGAGATTACAACAATCCACGAGTATTAAATAGGTCCCACATGAGGTACTTTATTACAAACTGAGTTCAAGCATAAAGCAACAGTTAAATCAGAGTTTTCGAAAACAGCGAAATAAACTAATTTATTCGAATGGAATGACGTCACGTGAAGCCGTCGTGACATCACTCGGAAGCATCTTCGTCCCACACAACAGTCCAACCAGGAGGAAGGGTGGTTGGCCAGGTAAGACCGGCAACCATCTCCTCAAGGGCACTACCTGAAAACAATTCCACAAGCAAGGCTGAGTATACTAATACTCAGCAAGACTTAACCGTCGGGTGTCAGCTACAACACCAACTTCTAGACATGCAAGGCTTTTGGCTGGTGGGTTTGTTTTGCCAAAGAGCGACTAAGAGTGGGTCCTGGCTTTCAACATTTTAGCATCAAGTTCTAGTTCAATTTAGTCTTTCTAGATAAGCAACCTATTCTAACCAAGCAAGTGGAGCAAACAATTAAGCAAGCAGCAAGTTTATCATCATCATGTTCCACTTTCATTACTCGGTGCGGCAAGAGATCAAGTAGTCCCATTAGCTGCGAGAAACAGACAGTTCGAACCGATTTTAACCTGGCAAGGTGGATACTAAACACACGGAAAAGCACCAACCCCGAGGGTCGACGCTAACCAGGTCGTTCCCATGTCTTCCGGGTTTGTTAATCCGAGCCCACTCCCCTTAGACACAAGCCTTAGCCGGTCATACTTCGCGGCCGTAGCCGGCCGGCCTCGGTCTTGAGCCACGTGTCAGCGACAGGGGGATAAATCCCAGGGAAAGCAGGACAAGGCCACGCCCCCTTCCGAACAGGTACTAAACTTACCGGTCCCATGCCCAAACAAGTGCTTAGTGCTTTCGAAACACTTGACCAACATCGCCGGCACACTTCGACCATAGCAACTTTTCAGTAAACAGACGGGGCATCTACATGACCAAAAATCCCCGTCCGTCATACTTATGATTCCAACATAAGTAAAGCAGTTGATTCCTATATCTCGCGAGTGACAGGAAATCACTCGACTTTTACCGTGTCCTTAAAGCATGGCAACTATCGACCTATCATACTAGTATTGCAAAGCATAGGTTCCTGGGATCATGCAACTAAGGTTTCAATCAATGCCTGAAACGTAAATGCACAAGCATAGAGTACAAAACATAGTTGCAAGATTCGAAACATGGGATATGCCCAGGGCTTGCCTTCAGGCACGATGTTAGCTTGGGAGTCCTCGGCAGCAACGTTCGGGTCTTGCTCGACCTGGACGGCGTTCACCTCGCCTTCAGCTTGGCCTTCACCTCCAGCAGGGACAAGTTCGTAGTCTCCGTCAGCGAGGGCTTGTTCTACACGAATGCATATGCAAATAAGAACATGATCTTATGTCGAGTCATCACAGTTGCATAATGATGGACCCGGGGTGTATTTAGTGACACATTCACCTGGACAATTTTGTCTGATCTTCCCTTTCATTAACAAAGGTTGTAATTACTCATTAAAGTATTTGGGGTTTGTTGATGGTGATTGTGTACACATATATTATTTAGCTTTGATTTATCATAAAACAGCAAGGATGTGTGTGTGATGTGTTTAGTTTATTTAACAATTAAAGAAGTGACTTATTCTTATCTAGCCCCTTTTAGTAATGAAACTTCCATAAATTATTCTGGCAGTTTGGTTCATGATTATAATGTGAGAAAATACAGCATGCTCTTTGTGGTTTACTTGATCTACTGACCGAAAACTAGGCCAAGATCATGCATACATTTATCACAACAAAATAAACAAGAACAGCACACTAACATCAAGAATAAATCCTAATAAATCACACTATCATCAAATGATCCTTAGAAGTTTACCAGAGCCTATCCTAGTCTAAACAAGGTGACATGCCAAAGGGTAGCTTCAAAAGATCACAGGATCTTGCTGTTTTAATTACTCAAGATTAAACTGTTATGATTTAAAGGAGCAAGCTAAGCAGATTAAACTGAGCTCAAACATTTATCATAGATACAACATGATGTAAGCAAGTTACTGCAAACTGGGATTTAATTACTGAACAGATTAATTACTAAAATTCATAGATCCAGATGTGTGCTGACAGCCTATCTAAATCATAACACAAAATTTGTTGTGCAACTATGTGCCAACTTTTTACAGGTGCCTAAATATTTCACCAGCTACAACATATCCAAAAACTAGAACAAACAAAGCAATAGATTTCAAACTGTGCACAAATTTATGTTTGAACAGATTTGAACTTAATTTAAAATCTACACAAAAAACACCTGCACATGCTTTCCAGGAAAGGTAGAGCACAGTACCAGGAGTACAACAAAATTGGGTATGCATTTTTCTGATTTTTCTACGATTTTTAACCGATTTTTAAAGTTTCAGGATTTGAATTCTAGATCTGAACAATCTATTTACAGATTAGCCTCTGGAAACTTGCGCTAAGACCCCTGGAAAGATTTGTGGCTTTGCAATGCGGTCCCTGAACCATGGCCGGCGGCGGGTTGGCCGGATGCCGGCGAAGTGGGGCCACGGGGCTCAACGAGATCATGCTAGAAAGGCTCATCGCCTTACCTCGAGTGGATCCCGTGCAGGCTGGGCGGCCGGAGGTGGCGTGGCGGCGGCGAACGGCAGAGCTGGGCGGCGGCGGCTCTGTCGTCCCCAACGCCGGCGGGGTGAGATGAGGACGATGGAGCGTGCGGGAGGCAGTGGCGCGGTGTGGAGCGGCAAGGTCGCCGGCGAGGCAGCCTGGCGGCGAGATGGGGTGCAGGCGGAGTGGTTCCGCGGCGAGGGCGAGCCGCGCCTTTATAGGCGGCCAGGGCGAGGTTTGGACAGCGGCTCGGAGCGGCGAAGCAGCCACGCGGAGGCTCGGGCGACGCATGGCTTGGCAGCCACGGCGGCCTGTCGCGGCGGGGCGACGCCTGGGCGGAGCGGGTCGGTGGCCGGTCGTGGAGGCTCTGGCGCGGGTTGGCGAGCGGCTGGGGTCCACGGCGATCCTGTCGCCTGTCTTGGTCGGGGCAGCGGCGCAGCGAGTCGCCGGCGGACCGACGGCGGCCACCTGGCGCGCGGAGAGCACGCGTCGCGTCCGGTCGGAACCGCGCGCGGGGACAGAACGGCGCTGTCGGGGCGGTCAGCGGGGACAAGGCACGGCGCAGTTAATGCGCAGGCGCGGCCTCGGCGTCCGCGTCAGAGACCGGCTGCCGCGTGGCGGCGCGGTCGGGCGCTGGAACGCGCGGCGCCGGAGAGCGCCGGCATTTCATCGAACACATGCCGGGCGTCCATTCAAACCCAAATTTCTCTGAAATTTTGAACTGAAGTTCAAAATCTCCAAAAAGCAAAGTTGTGTCCCAGGTTACCAGCTACAACTTTTGTAAAGGATGACCAAGGAAAAAGGAAAAAGCGAGTGGATCTGCTAGATAAATCGAGATGAAAATCGATTAAATTTCGTGTCAGCCAGTGATGAACTTTTGAGACTTGACTGACTTTGACTAAGATTTAAGGCGCCTTCCACTCAAAATCTTGAAATGAGCCAATTGACAAAAATGTGTCCCACTAAAAACTGAACAACTTTTGTATTGGTCGATTTTTAAGTTCTTAAGCGAAAATTTGAATTCAAACCATGCCAGCCAGGAAAGGTCCAAAGTTCACCGAGATTCAAAGGGCTTTGGGTGGACTTTCTTAAGTGAAAATCTAGGTGGGGCCAAGGTACACTTAATTAACCTAAGACAAGTTGTTTAGCAGGTGATTAAGTTAACTAAACACCTAGATTGTCACAAGCGTCTCTTTATGGCATTTGTTGGCAGATGCGTCTTGGGGTTGAGGCTCGGATTCGCGGACCATCATGGTGGACGCAACCTCGATGCGCAGCGCAGCAATAGATGCTTTCATCCGCTGAGAGATCACAATGGTGACAGCCTTACCAGAAAAAGATGGCGTCAACCCAAGTCCGTGCGTAGGCCGCCCGCCGACGATGCAGCCTCCTCTCTGCTACACGGCGTACCTCGGACGTTGGTGGTTGAGGTTGCAGTTGCAGAGGACGTCGCTGAGTAGGGGCGTAGGGGATGTGGGGGGATGAGGCCGAGGCACGAGCGACGCTGATCTCGATGGTGGAGGAATCAGAGCATCGCGGTGGAATACGGTGGAGGGGTTGATGGCGGAGGAGTGAGCGGCCGCAGCGTCCGATTCCTCCTTCGCAGTCATTTTAGTAGAGCCGCCATGTCATCGAGGATGGGAGAGGATGCGCAAGGCGGTGGGATGAGAGGAGGCACAGGGCGGCGATGACGGATTGACGGGAGAGGAAGGTGAGCGGCAGTCTTGGTGTATGGCAACGTGCCATCTCTGCTCCTGCCTCCTGGCGTGATCGAGGGAACAAGAGGGGCATCGCCGCATCGACAGTTTCAGTGATCCTACTGCCGATGCGGCGAGATTGTGGGATCGTGGGATCACGAGAAAATAGGATGTGGGAGTCAGGACTTGTTAGTTGGCGGAGGCGGAACCACGATCGCATGGGAGGCGATTGCAACAGATCATGGGCCACATCGATCGCAAGGAAGTTGTGAAAAAACATGAAGCAGAGGGGGAGATCGCAGCGGCGTGACGCGGAGGTTGTGACACCATGGTGAGCGGTCGTGACCACCCTAATACTTCTTTCGGTAGTGCTGGGAGTCGGGCGTCCGATGCGTCGGACACCGACTCCCGAGCTCCGGCTTTGTTTCGTCAAAACGCGTCTCGCTCCTGCCTGTTGTCTCCTCCCGCAGGCAGCTACCACTGCCGTTCGCGCGTCGGCCCATGTCTAACTTTGTCCACTGCTGGCCGTTGCCGACATCGCGCTATCGTCCATGACACTACAACCCTCTTCCCTACAGCCGGTGGCCCTCCTCCTCTTCCCCACGGCCTGCCTCAGTTCCTCTCCTTCTTCCCCATGGCCGGCGGCGCGAGACCCCTCATGGAAAACGGCGTGAGGTCATCTTCCTTATGGACAGCGGCGAGCTACACTTCCTCCTCCCATGGTCGGCGGCATGAGCTCCGTCTTACCCATGGACGATGGTGAGATTCTCTTCCTCTCACCATGGTTGGCGGCGCGAGCTTCTCTCCCTCTCCCCCATGGCTGGCGGCAAGAGCTTCTCTCCCTCTCCCCCCATGGCCGTGATCGAGCTCCCCCTCGTCATGGCTGGGGTCGAGCTCCCCTCGTCCCCATGGTGCGGCGAGACCCATGGTGTTGCAATAGAACTTTTCAACGTTGCAGTTATATGATAGTGATGTTGCAATAGGTTTATTTCGATGTTGCATGCAACAGAGCTCCTATGTTGCGACGGGAATTTTTTACTCCCCTGTATCTATATGTTTCACTATGTTTCAGTAGAATGTTTTTAATGTTGCAGTTGCATGATAGTGATGTTGCAATCGCTTTGTTTCAATGTTGCACAAATTGAACGATAAATTGATCGATGTTGCATGCAACAGAGCTCCGATGTTGCGGCGGGAATTTTACTCCCCGCATCTAGACGTTTCACTGTGTTTCAATACATAATCTACACTATAAGGATCCTAAACAATTGAAAACGTTTCTCACCCAAAAATATTTCCCGTACCCCTCACAAAGGACCCACCTGACAGCCATCAAATTGGTAGACCCATTGAGCCCCTATGCAAAATTCGATGATAGAAAATGAATCCCAGAAAATGTTAATGTTTTTGTCACCTCGACTCGAGCATACCCGCCCGCACGTACCCACCCCTGACCCGCCTGCATCAATCACGCTCCGCTCCCGTCTTTCCTTCTCTGTCGCGCCCATCCATCTTGTTTCTTTCCTTCTACGCCCATTCCCCTCCTCCACATCGCCCGCCCAGCGGCAAGAGAATCGGGGATTCGGGGAGGCGGCGAGAAGGATGCCGACTGGCTAGCGGTCGGGCTGAGCGGCGGCGCAGCCGGCATCGTGCAGGCGCGAGCCAGCCATCCTGGTGAGATGGATTGCCCCGCGCGCGCGTGTGTTCTTGCAGCTGTCGCTGGATTTGGTGGGGCGTTGGATGGAGGAGCACGCGGGGGCGGCGATGCTGGTCGGGATTGCGGGAGCCGGGGAGGAGGCAAGGCCGCAAGGACGTTACCATCGGGGGGCTCGCCACCTACCAGCCGTACGACGGGATACTTGCCTCGCGGAGGGCCGCCACACTGGTTCTGTTCGTGGACTGCAGTTTATGCCACTATCCCCAATGTCCGCTCACGTAAGGTGCAGGCTTAGGAATGATCTCTCACCTCCACTACAAGGTACAAGGTACCTCTCTATTCTAATTGTTTGGTCCATGTTACTTGTTGGGTTGATGGCTGCCTATTTTTGTCTTGCTTCCTAGTTTATGCTGCACGTGCACGGATGCACGCTATGTGCTCGATGGTTTGCTTATGTGAGATGAATTTGCAGTGCGTGTATACTTATTGTTTTTTTTTCATTCGTGTTTTAGAAAGGAAAGTTGGTTGAAAATGGGGTGCCTTGATTTTAGTTAGAATTCAATTGTGGTGTTGCTATCTGCCTATCTCCCGTCGTGTTCATATTTGTATTGGTCAACAATTTCTGAAACTACAGAAAAAATGAAGAAATTGTGTTCAGTCAGTGAGATTCAGTACAGATAATAGATTATTTATGTAGGGAGATGTAACCACAAGAGTGTCTTATTGCTTATGGCTCCGCGCAGCCGGCATCGTGCAGGCGCGGGCCAGCCATCCCGGTGAGATGGATTGCCCCGCGCGCGCGTGCGTTCTTGCAGCTGTCGCTGGATTTGGTGGGGCGCTGGATGGAGGAGCACGCGGGGGCGGCGATGCTGGTAGGGATTGCGGGAGCCGGGGAGGAGGCAAGGCCGCTAGGACGTTACCATCAGGGGGCTCGCCACCTACCAGCCGTACGACGGGATACTTGCCTCGCGGAGGGCCGCCACACTGGTTCTGTTCGTGGACTGCAGTTTATGCCGCTATCCTCAATGTCCGCTCACGTAAGGTGCAGGCTTAGGAATGATCTCTCACCTCCACTACAAGGTACAAGGTACCTCTCTATTCTAATTGTTTGGTCCATGTTACTTGTTGGGTTGATGGCTGCCTATTTTTGTCTTGCATTCTTGTTTATGCTGCACGTGCACGGATGCACGCTATGTGCCCGATGGTTTGCTTATGTGAGATGAATTTGCAGTGCGTTTTTTCAATTCGTGTTTTAGAAAGGAAAGTTGGTTGAAAATGGGGTGCCTTGATTTTAGTTAGAATTCAATTGTGGTGTTGCTATCTGCCTATCTCCCATCGTGTTCATATTTGTATTGGTCAACAATTTCTGAAACTACAGAAAAAATGAAGAAATTGTGTTCAGTCAGTGAGATTCAGTACAGATAATAGATTATATATGTAGGGAGATGTAACCACAAGAGTGTCTTATTGCTTATGCCTGTGACATTTAACAAGTTCGTTACTGCCATTCAGCTAACACAGTTAAGTATACATAGAGTATTGTATGCTGTTCGTTTTCTATTCTGTTCTTTTTACTACATTTTTCCTGTAGGTGGTAGCTTCTCAAGATTAAATGGTGAAGCTATATTACAAGAGTGAAGATGTGTGATTTAACGTGTAAATGCTCTCCGGAAGGTTCTGCTCATCAATGTTTGCTCGACTGTCAAGGTGGAGCTGCGACTATGGTGTTTTCAGAAATTCGGATAGAAATTAATTCAAGGTATTGCACATCAGTATACATGTTCTTGCCGACAAAGCCATCAGCGAAGGGGGTGCCGACAAGCTGCGAATGGGCAAGGGTGGCACGGATCTGGGGCTACTGCGGCCGGAGCCGTAGGAGTGCTACACCGGCAGCAAGAAGAGGTACATCTCGGTCTCCTATGGCGCCCTTCACCGGCCTCACGGCTTCCCCGACGCTGCAATGGTAAGATTCCCTGCTCTCGCCACCAGCCGCTCCGCTTCCTCCTCCTGGCCCGGCCTACAGCCGGCCTGCTTAGCACAAAATGCTAGATCTCTATGCGAGCCTGGTCCCTTGCAGCTCGACTGGATCGCAGTGACGCTCGCCAAGGCAAGATCCGTGGCCAGGCCATTGGGTTCGTGCATGGATTTGGGGCTCGGGCGCGTTACAATTTTTGTTGGTGGGGATGATGACGCAGCCGCTCCAGTTAGAGATCAAGGTAAATTTTGGGATTGCCCAGCTGGATCCGGTTCATTTTGCATTGTGCTATTGTTGTTTCTTTGACGGTGGTTTCGTGTTTGCCTGGATCAGAGGAAGCTCGCGCAGAGGTCGGAGAGGGTCAAGTCCGTGAAAGCTATAGCTGGCTATTTAAAACATTGCATCCCACCGAGCCATAGTAAGTGTGCTGGAGTTTGTTGTCTCAGGTAAATTCTGTGAGGTTAATGTGTTGTGTACCTGAGTGTCCTGGACGTTGAATCTTCTGAATATTGGATTTTTGTTCAACGCAGGATCATGTATTGGCGCCTTGTGGGCTAGAGAAGGACACCGAGTACCTGCATTGGCACTCCTGTAGGCCGAAGCCTCCCTTTACATCGGTGGTGGCAGCACAGGCGTCATCCAGTGCCGCCGTCCTCTCTACCAAGCTCATGGAGGCCGCCACGGCCATGTGGCGGCGATCCCCCCACCTCTGGCCCCACGCTAGACCATTGACTCTGCTGTCGTTGCCTGCCGCTGGGACATGGGAGGACCCGAGGAGGAGGGGTGCGGCAACTACAAGATCGAGAAAGGCACATGCTTCCACAACCCCTCGACCGCATCGATTTTTCAGCAAATGCTGGCATGGCGTTCCTGACGGCGTCAAGAACAAGGAATTGCCTTCGGCTCATGGTCCTTCCTCTCCTTCCACATTGTCAAGGTTAGTCTTTCCTGTTGGCATAGAAAATTATGTACTGTCTCTTGTGATAGTGATGTAACATGCAGTCCAACAAAATGGCTTGCAACTTATTTCGATGTAGTAATCGATTTGATGATAAACGCATTATGACTGATTGATTAATTTTAGATTTTGCTGTGGTGATTAACTTGTTTCCCCAGTTAGACTATTATTCTACCTGCGGATACCATTTGAAATGAAAGGTTTATCATGGTGACAAGCTAATTAACTTCTCTGCTTGCTTGTTCCCTTCGATCTCTTTGATTAATCAAGTAATGCATTGCTACTCACTATTCGTCAGTGACAAATAAAACTCACGAGTCAAAAAACTGAAACACTGAATTGCTACATGTATTGAACGACAAGTACGTACAGAACTGTAGATGGAGTTCATTTCAAGATAGTGAGATCTGGAGACTGCCATCACCAAGTTCACCTTTTTTGCAGGTGCTGTTCATCGGCATGCAGTTGTTGAGTTGCTCATCTGCACTTGAGATCCGATGATGCTCATTCAATCTTGTATTTCACTCTTTGATGGACAAGCCTAAAATTAGGTATTTTAATGTCTAAAATGCATTAAAGGTTTGTACTGTGTCCCTCTATTTTGTAGATTAAATTTATCTTCAGAAAGGTGTTGTCCATCTACAAGCAGTTGCCGAGTTGCTCATTTGCTTGATGTTACTATGTAAGCTACTCTGACCATTTCTGTTAAAGATATACCTTAAATCTGAGGATACAACTTGGGTTCTATATTTCAATTATAGAATTTGACCTGGCATTGTTCATATATTTTTTAGCATCATTTTTCCACTAAAATGCTTTGAGTAGGTAGATGATAAGAGCAACCTTCTCTGCAGATTGGAAGAGAATGACAAGCTTATCCTGACACCCGTTGAGAATAATATTGACATATGGAGACAGGTCTGAAGAGTGCTTGAACCCAGTGATTTGGTAAGTTTTTTCACATCTGGTTGCATTGACAAAATATATTGTGATGTTTGGTAGTAGTTTTCTACAATCTTCATGTAGCAGTAATTTTTCATATCATAAATATTATCCTTTTTATGGCAACAAAGAGTTGTGTTTTATCTTTTTGCAAACTACTCAAAAAACCGTACACTTTTAGGCTGACAGAGTTTGGAAAGCTTCTAATATTTGTTTGCAGTAATTCTCCATGAACTTTTACATGGTCTTTTCTTGGCCCATGAATTATTTGAAAGTTTTCTTTAACTCATCTTTTTCCTCATCCTAGGCGGATGGAAAACTTGGAGAGGAGAATATTTAGCCTATGAGCTTGCGGAATGCAGACCGAGAATCATGGAAACCAATGGCAGCGACATGGTGGTCATGTTACATGGTGAAATGGCTGTATACTTGACTCCAGTAGGTAAATGTGGAGGTTGAGCGTGTGGCATAGTTGATCAATTGTAGAATATTCCTTTTGCTGCCTTGCATGCATTTTGCTGAGGCACGACCCTTAACCTGCATGACATCTGGTTGAGTTGGAGTACATATCAGTGAGATTCATGTGGCTTAGATCATTCAGTTTAGCTTCAGATCACTTCAACTATTACCTCCCCAAACAATCAGTGATCCATCTGTATGGTGTTAACTATTTTGGCCTAGAGCTATAGAAGTCATTGAAATTTTACTATTTAAGGAACTGTGGTGAGCTCAGAGTTTCTAGACTTTGGCTTGCTTTGGCAAAGGATGAGAAGGAAAAGATATTGTACATTAATTTCTGGTGAAAGAACTAGCTGGTCGGCTTGGCGTTTGTGACGACAAATGGCCCTAAGGTGCATGATTATTCAAGTGATATTAGATAATGGAGTATTCAACAATTTGTACATGTTGTATTTTATTACAGATAATCCCTCTGACCGCATCGATTTTCAGCAAATGCTGGCATGGCGTTCCTGACGGCGTCAAGAACAAGGAATTGCCTTCGGCTCATGGTCCTTCCTCTCCTTCCACATTGTCAAGGTTAGTCTTTCCTGTTGGCATAGAAAATTATGTACTGTCTCTTGTGATAGTGATGTAACATGCAGTCCAACAAAATGGCTTGCAACTTATTTCGATGTAGTAATCGATTTGATGATAAACGCATTATGACTGATTGATTAATTTAGATTTTGCTGTGGTGATTAACTTGTTTCCCCAGTTAGACTATTATTCTGCCTGGGGATACCATTTGAAATGAAAGGTTTATCATGGTGACAAGCTAATTAACTTCTCTGCTTCCTTGTTCCCTTCGATCTCTTTGATTAATCAAGTAATGCATTGCTACTCACTATTCGTCAGTGACAAATAAAACTCACGAGTAAAAAACTGAAACACTGAATTGCTACATGTATTGAATGACAAGTACGTACAGAACTGTAGATGGAGTTCATTTCAAGATAGTGAGATTTGGAGACTGCCATCACCAAGTTCAGCTTTTTTGCAGGTGCTGTTCATCGGCATGCAGTTGTTGAGTTGCTCATCTACACTTGAGATCCGATGATGCCCATTCAATCTTGTATTTCACTCTTTGATGGACAAGCCTAAAATTAGGTATTTTAATGTCTAAAATGCATTAAAGGTTTGTACTGTGTCTCTCTGTTTTGTAGACTAAATTTATCTTCAGAAAGGTGTTGTCCATCTACAAGCAGTTGCTGAGTTGCTCATTTGCTTGATGTTACTATGTAAGCTACTCTGACCATTTCTGTTAAAGATATACCTTAAATCGGAGGATACAACTTGGGTTCTATATTTCAATTATAGAATTTGACCTGGCATTGTTCATATATTTTTTAGCATCATTTTTCCACTAAAATGCTTTGAGTAGGTAGATGATAAGAGCAACCTTCTCTGCAGATTGGAAGAGAATGACAAGCTTATCCTGACACCCGTTGAGAATAATATTGACATATGGAGACAGCTCTGAGGAGTGCTTGAACCCAGTGATTTGGTAAGTTTTTTCACATCTGGTTGCATTGTCAAAATATATTGTGATGTTTGGTAGTAGTTTTCTACAATCTTCATGTAGCAGTAATTTTTCATATCATAAATATTACCCTTTTTATGGCAACAAAGAGTTGTGTTTTATCTTTTTGCAAACTACTCAAAAAATTGTACACTTTTAGGCTGACAGAGTTTGGAAAGCTTCTAATATTTGTTTGCAGTAATTCTCCATGAACTTTTACATGGTCTTTTCTTGGCCCATGAATTATTTGAAAGTTTTCTTTAACTCATCTTTTTCCTCGTCCTAGGCGGATGGAAAACTTGGAGGGGAGAATATTTAGCCTATGAGCTTGCGGAATGCAGACCGAGAATCATGGAAACCAATGGCAGTGACATGGTGGTCATGTTACATGGTGAAATGGTTGTATACTTGACTCCAGTAGGTAAATGTGGAGGTTGAGCGTGTGGCATAGTTGATCAATTGTAGAATATTCCTTTTGCTGCCTTGCATGCATTTTGCTGAGGCACGACCCTTAACCTGCATGACATCTGGTTGAGTTGGAGTACATATCAGTGAGATTCATGTGGCTTAGATTATTCAGTTTAGCTTCAGATCACTTCAACTATTACCTCCCCAAAAAATCAGTGATCCATCTGTATGGTGTTAACTATTTTGGCCTAGAGCTATAGAAGTCATTGAAATTTTACTATTTAAGGAACTGTGGTGAGCTCAGAGTTTCTGGACTTTGGCTTGCTTTGGCAAAGGATGAGAAGGAAAAGATAGTGTACATTAATTTCTGGTTAAAGAACTAGCTGGTCGGCTTGGCGTTTGTGACGACAAATGGCCCTAAGGTGCATGATTATTCAAGTGACATTAGATAATGGAGTATTCAACAATTTGTACTGGTTGTATTTTATTACAGATAATCCTCAACTGCACATATAGGGGACTGAACCTACATATGCAAGCATATTTGCTTGTTACATCTCCACAAAATTCTGATTGACATTATAAGGATGTAACAACAGTGTCATTTGAAAATCTTTGTTGCGGCAAATTTTGATGTGATGTAGCTTGTACAAATACTACAAAATGCGATGTAGCTATACGGATTGAGTTCTTTTACTAATCATATGTGATGCGCATGCTATGAGCCCATGAGAAAAATACCATGTTTATATACCTTGTTGAGTGAACAAGGAGGTGCACTAAGACATGCAGAGGTAATGGTAACTTTTTAAATATATTGTGTTATCAGGGGTCCATTGAATCTTATTAGATGTCTTCCATTGAAAGTTTTTATGAAATAACGATAATATTCTGCACATTACATGACTAAGTGTAATCTGATTAAATGAATAAAATTGTCTAACATGTCCTTTATATAATTTTAGCTTTATTGTAGCATTGTATTATCGATTTATGAAATGTCTTCAGAAGTTGTTTATGATATATATTTTTTCTTTGTTTCATTCTACCAATTTTAGGTACTGGCAGGTTATGCAGTGTTCATGGTGTTATCATGGCTACGCAAGTACCAATTTTAAGTACTTGTCATTGTTATGCAGGCTCAAAAGGTAACATTCGTCATTTGAGTATAGGCCTCTGAATTGGTTTTAATTTCTGCCATCCTGAAACAATGTTAGCTGGTCTTAGTGCAAAGCTATGATGGTCAGCAGGGTGCTTGTTTGTAGGTCTTGTTTCCTTTTACTGTATTGTTACTGCCTTTCGATATGAGCTATGCATCGTCAGAGGTTATCTGTTGCGGTGCATCTAGCAGTTTCACTCCTTCTGGGCCTTAGGTATTCTCCTAAATCATGCTTTTTACAGCTCAGTATAAAGAACTAACACTTATATGTCAACCAAGAGTAGTGCTAATTTGCTTCGTACAAGTGTATGTTATTGCAATACAAAGCTGACAAGTGTGCACTGTAATCATGGGTGAGGTACTTGACAAGTGGTCAAATTACGTACCCCTCTGACCGCATCGATTTTCAGCAAATGCTGGCATGGCGTTCCTGACGGCGTCAAGAACAAGGAATTGCCTTCGGCTCATGGTCCTTCCTCTCCTTCCACATTGTCAAGGTTAGTCTTTCCTGTTGGCATAGAAAATTATGTACTGTCTCTTGTGATAGTGATGTAACATGCAGTCCAACAAAATGGCTTGCAACTTATTTCGATGTAGTAATCGATTTGATGATAAACACATTATGACTGATTGATTAATTTTAGATTTTGCTGTGGTGATTAACTTGTTGCCCCAGTTAGACTATTATTCTGCCTGGGATACCATTTGAAATGAAAGGTTTATCATGGTGACAAGCTAATTAACTTCTCTGCTTGCTTGTTCCCTTCGATCTCTTTGATTAATCAAGTAATGCATTGCTACTCACTATTCGTCTGTGACAAATAAAACTCACGAGTCAAAAAACTAAAACACTGAATTGCTACATGTATTGAATGACAAGTACGTACAGAACTGTAGATGGAGTTCATTTCAAGATAGTGAGATTTGGAGACTGCCATCACCAAGTTCACCTTTTTTGCAGGTGCTGTTCATCGGCATGCAGTTGTTGAGCTGCTCATCTGCACTTGAGATCCAATGATGCTCATTCAATCTTGTATTCACTCTTTGATGGACAAGCCTAAAATTAGGTATTTTAATGTCTAAAATGCATTAAAGGTTTGTACTGTGTCTCTCTGTTTTGTAGACTAAATTTATCTTCAGAAAGGTGTTGTCCATCTACAAGCAGTTGCTGAGTTGCTCATTTGCTTGATGTTACTATGTAAGCTACTCTGACCATTTCTGTTAAAGATATACCTTAAATCTGAGGATACAACTTGGGTTCTATATTTCAATTATAGAAGACCTGGCATTGTTCATATATTTTTTAGCATCATTTTTCCACTAAAATGCTTTGAGTAGGTAGATGATAACAGCAACCTTCTCTGCAGATTGGAAGAGAATGACAAGCTTATCCTGACACCCGTTGAGAAAAATATTGACATATGGAGACAGCTCTGAAGAGTGCTTGAACCCAGTGATTTGGTAAGTTTTTTCACATCTGGTTGCATTGACAAAATATATTGTGATGTTTGGTAGTAGTTTTCTACAATCTTCATGTAGCAGTAATTTTTCATATCATAAATATTACCCTTTTTATGGCAACAAAGAGTTGTGTTTTATCTTTTTGCAAACTACTCAAAAAACTGTACACTTTTAGGGTGACAGAGTTTGGAAAGCTTCTAATATTTGTTTGCAGTAATTCTCCATGAACTTTTACATGGTCTTTTCTTGGCCCATGAATTATTTGAAAGTTTTCTTTAACTCATCTTTTTCCTCATCCTAAGCGGATGGAAAACTTGGAGGGGGGAATATTTAGCCTATGAGCTTGCGGAATGCAGACCGAGAATCATGGAAACCAATGGCAGTGACATGGTGGTCATGTTACATGGTGAAATGGTTGTATACTTGACTCCAGTAGGTAAATGTGGAGGTTGAGCGTGTGGCATAGTTGATCAATTGTAGAATATTCCTTTTGCTGCCTTGCATGCATTTTGCTGAGGCACGACCCTTAACCTGCATGACATCTGGTTGAGTTGGAGTACATATCAGTGAGATTCATGTGGCTTAGATCATTCAGTTTAGCTTCAGATCACTTCAACTATTACCTCCCCAAACAATCAGTGATCCATCTGTATGGTGTTAACTATTTTGGCCTAGAGCTATAGAAGTCATTGAAATTTTACTATTTAAGGAACTGTGGTGAGCTCAGAATTTCTGGACTTTGGCTTGCTTTGGCAAAGGATGAGAAGGAAAAGATATTGTACATTAATTTCTGGTTAAAGAACTAGCTGGTCGGCTTGGCGTTTGTGACGACAAATGGCCCTAAGGTGCATGATTATTCAAGTGATATTAGATAATGGAGTATTCAACAATTTGTACTTGTTGTATTTTATTACAGATAATCCTCAACTGCACATATAGGGGACTGAACCTACATATGCAAGCATATTTGCTTGTTACATCTCCACAAAATTCTGATTGACATTATAAGGATGTAACAACAGTGTCATTTGAAAATCTTTATTGCAGCAAATTTTGATGTGATGTAGCTTGTACAAATACTACAAAATGCGATGTAGCTATACGGATTGAGTTCTTTTACTAATCATATGTGATGCGCATGCTATGAGCCCATGAGAAAAATACTATGTTTATATACCTTGTTGAGTGAACAAGGAGGTGCACTAAGACATGCAGAGGTAATGGTAACTTTTTAAATATATTGTGTTATCAGGGGTCCATTGAATCTTATTAGATGTCTTCCATTGAAAGTTTTTATGAAATAACGATAATATTCTGTGCATTACATGACTAAGTGTAATCTGATTAAATGAATGAAATTGTCTTACATGTCCTTTATATAATTTTAGCTTTTTTGTAGCATTGTATTATCGATTTATGAAATGTCTTCAGAAGTTGTTTATGATATATATATTTTTTTCTTTGTTTCATTCTACCAATTTTAGGTACTGGCAGGTTATGCAGTGTTCATGGTGTCATCATGGCTACGCAAGTACCAATTTTAAGTACTTGTCATTGTTATGCAGGCTCAAAAGGTAACATTCGTCATTTGACTATAGGCCTCTGAATTGGTTTTAATTTCTGCCATCCTGAAACAATGTTAGCTGGATTATTTACTTGTGGCCTATGATGAGGCTGACAAGCGCTGTGGCAAGTGGTTCTGTGATCCGACGATAGTTAGAAGGGTAGCAGGGGAAAATGGTAGAAGTAGGACTTGGGAGATCAACTGGAGAGATTTTGGTAGGATGCATAGCCTAATGCTTGTTTTTCAAGGCCTTCACACAAGTATCTGAACTCCGAAGAAGCTAGTCTTTTTTAATTGCTTGCTGACATGTATAAGGGATAATCCCTTATGTGGCGCTGGAAAAGACTAGTTATTAGCGCTGATGTTCTAGAGATCATGGGCAAATTGTGCAAATCATTATACGACTTTTATGGTGTTCATAACTAAACATTCCCAATTCTGTCTATCATTTGTCTGTAGTGCACATATTTCTGGTTATGTTTTTGCTATTTTGGTTTATATACTATCGTATCTCTGCAGCTGACATCATTTTTACATTGTTTTCTTGGTGTACAGCCCGGAGATGATCAATTCCACCTGTTTTTATGGAGAGATTACTGAGCTTGACAGCAGGACTGCATGGTGTGGTGTTATGCGGAAACTTCTGAAACCTTTCTCAACTGTCTTATTGTCTGACGCAACTGTGTGTACAAATTTTGGGTCAGTTCAGCATCTAGTGTCAAGAGCTAACGGTGAGCTTATCTACAGTGATGTAGCTTTTGGTACTGGCCACATTGCTGTGTTGAGGGGGCATCTGATATATGTTGACAGAGGATATTGCTTCGTTTGGAGGATAATGGCTGCTGAGACAATGGTGTCCTTTTCTGTACAGGAGCTGTTTGTTCCATTCCCTCCAATTAATTCAAGTATCATCAGTGCCACTTCATCTGCTTTATTGGGGAGGTTGGTATGTCTTCGCAATGGTCTCTGGTATGCTTCTCTAGGAGAGCCACGTAACTGGGCTGAGCTTCATGTTCACCTGCTCCACTCCATTTTTTCCTGCAACCTCTTGGAGCTTGAGGGCAGCATCTCACACCTGCCGCTCTTGGCGCACTGCAGTCTATACACTTCGACGCCCTTTTTTGCTCCATCCTAATCTTACGTCAGGAACACACAATTTGTGGCGCCTTGTTGTCCCCACCAGAGTTGTCCGCGATGGTGAACTGCAGTACTACCGTCTAATCACCACACCTGTACTTCATACACAGTTCAAGCTCATCGGTGGGTCACATGGTCGACTGATTTTTTTCAACAACTGTGTGTGTCACATTGAGAACATACATACTGCCTCGACTAGAACACTATCGGTCCCAAGTAGCTGTGGTGATGTTTACTATGGTGTGTTCTCCACACAGTCGGACCGTGCTGATTCATTCATCATTCTTATTAGTGATTCTATGGTTTTGAGGAGTAGTTTTGCTTCTGAAGGCTGGGTTATGAAATCCCTTGGACACATCAATATCGGAAGAATTGTTGATATTGTTCTAACTGGAGGCAGTGCTTATATGATGGATGCTGAAAACAGGTTATACACCCTTAATGCTAGCCTAGAAGTTGCTCCAGTAACTCTTACCCCACCAGCAGTGCCCAGCTACCCTGGGGTACCATTTGAGCGAGGATTTGGGAGATCTCGCACAAAGCCAAAGATAGCCATTCAAAGGGCCTGGCTGTTGGAATGGAAAGAGGAGATAATCTGTATTCGTTATGTTCAGAGTCCAGACAGGAAGGCCGGATTCTTTGCCTTTCGTTTTGTTGCAGATACTTTGCTGGATGATTTCTTTGAGTGCAGTGCCTCTCGTCATGGTCTTCCAAACTTGATCCCACCTTGCAAAACATGGCAAAGAATGGATGATCTTGGTGATTGTTGTGTATTCTTGAACATGGTATCCGGTGCAGCATCAATTATCTCTGATGCCCCGCCTCGATGGGGCCTTACTGCTGGAACAATCTACATTGGGGATCGAGGTATCTTACCTTGGAGGTCTGTTAATCTTGGATGGGTTCAGTACGCAACTGAAGACATGCCTCTGAGTGCTGAATGGCCCTCCCCAATTTTTGTGAATTCAGGTATTTTTTTCAACGCTTTAATATTAAGCTTCCCTTCTTTTATACCAGATACACTCACAAGACTGTTATTTCAGGATGTATACTACCGGAAGATAAGGCTGGTGCTGGACTCAATGCTGACCATTTGGGGTCTCAAGGTTAGTTTGAGATCTGAGTTATAAAATTACCTTGGAATTTTATTCAGTGCCTCTACATCTGTCTCTCTCTTTCTCTCTCTGGCTGTCTTTTCATTAATTCTCTACCTTACATATAATACAGTGATACGCTTCTTATTCTATTTGTACTTAGTACCATGTTCATATCCTTTATTTGGAACTTGTAGATTAGTGGCTATCCAGGATACTTTCATATAGTTATCCCTTCCCAAGTAGGTTATGGGGGGATAGTTGTGGAATCTAGGAAATAAATCTTCGAACATTTACAAGTATTTATGGAGGATTATGGTTGATTTTGTTTCAAACACAAATCTAGGGGCTATTATGCAATTGATGTCTTTCTATGGACCTTTTTTAAGAATAGATAGGCCAGGCTTCTTACTAGAACTGAAGCAATGGTGTCTTTCTTCTGTTGCATACTTTATTTTCATATTTGTGATTTCAATCTGATGAGAAGAAGTTGTGCGAAAAGCAATATAACATCTAGAATTTGTTTTGTTTAAGGAAACATGCCAACTAGATAAAATGAAAAATGTTTGCATGGTCAAATGGGCAACACAAGTTGTTGTTGGGAACTTGACAGTATTTCTCATGGTATGCTGGTAATAAGGTTTCCATCTAGTGTTGCAGTAGTTGCAGGTTGTATTGTACCTAGAATTTCTTTCTGCCTGCACTCCACTTTTAGATAGTATGGAAAATGTTAACAAAAACCCAATGCTGTGTTCAGACACGAGAGGAATTGGGAGAGTGTCGAAGGATTTCACTAGCTTTGTTATCAGGTGTAGTTGTTGATGGCAATGGGGTTCTGCACACAATCCTATGTAGTTTCGAGGGCTGGATTTGGGGAATTTAATCCTGAGTTGACTTCCCATAATCTTTTTTGTCGTGGCTTTTGATGACCTTTATGTGTGCCATATGCTCATTCCCTTATGTAAGCAAAGCTTCTTAGGGCAGTCCCAACCCATAGTTTCTTGAGTTAGTTTCTATAGTGCCACCTCAACAAGAAACTACATCTAGAAACTATCACGCCCAACCCATAATTAATTTAGGTGGGGCCCAACATAAATTCCTTCCTATCTGCCTCTATCTTCTCCCCCGCTCGTTCTCATCTTCTCTCTGATACAAAAGGAATGGCGACGACAGAGGCCGCAACGGCGAATGCCGCAGGCTGCAGGCCTAGCTGCAGCGGGAGCGGCAGGCCACGGCTAGAGCGGCGGGCCGCACGCTGGCGATGCTGCGGCTAGCGGCGCGTGGGCCGGGTGAGGCCGCAACGAGCGCCTGCGTGTGCACATCATCCGCCGGCGTCCTCAAGCATGGCGCGGGTGTATACAAGGAGCTCGAGGCCTGCGGCAGCAGCAAGCCACATGCGATGAGTTTCAGCGAGACACCAAAGCATCCAGCTTCTCAATCCTCCTCCTTCTCGTACGTGCTTCTCGATCATCCTCTTTGTGTACATGCTTCTCAAATCGATGTACGTAGTCGGCAACGAATCAAACTTTTCCCCAACAAATTGAAGTTCATTCCCGTTAATTAGTGCTTCTAAATCCAAATCGTTGGCTTACAAATCAAAAATTGGGGAAATAAGAGACAAGAGCACGCTGCTGGTCTCAACAGAGGCCTAAAAACGACGGCGGCCGGGCAGCTCATGTGTGGGGCGCGACAAGCTGCTCCTGCGTCTGGCGGCGCGGCGAGCTGCAACGATGGTGAGTGCTAGGGACGAGGACGGCGGCACGAATCGCGCGATGAGCAGCAACGGCGTCCGCCTAGGTTGAGGATGGGATCGTGGCTGCCGGGCCCAGAAAAACGCATGCGAGGAAACGATTTCTTCCCAACATGGAACTGGTAGCGTCTTGGTGCGTTGGTGGGCGAGTCAACATCGTTTCTCAGGTAGGAAACGATTTCTTCTCTTTTTCTTCTCTTTCTTCATTAACTCATGTGCCATCTCAGCATTTTTGCTTATGTGGCAAGCTATTTAATGCCATAGAAACCAGCTGACTTGGAGGGTTGGGACTGCCCTTATTCTGTTTGTACTCAGTATACTATGATAATGTCCTTCATTTGAAAGTTATCTTATTAGTGGGTGTCCAGAATGCTGCCACATAGTTTTCCATTCTCAGGCAAAGGCTTATAGTTCATATTTTGTTTTGAAACATAAATAAAGGAATTATTTTTCAGTTGGTGTCTATGGACCTGTTTGCTCTGTTCCAAAATATAGGCTGTTTTGGCATTTCTAGTTCATAGTATCTATGAACCTAGAAAAGCCAAAACGACCTATATTTTGGAACGGAGGGAGTATCTTCTTTGGATGCAAGCTTTGTTTGCATGTCTTGTGATCTCAATCTGATAAGAACTTCTGAATAAAGAAATAAAATTTTATGCTTGCTTTGTTGAATGAAAGCATTTCACAAAATGTGCTGGTTCAGATGTAAAAAATGTAAAAAAAAACTGATGCATGAAATTCTGTTATGGGCAACATAATAAGAAAAATATTCTAGGAATCAGTTTTTGGCATGGAGTCTTTGCATACAATAAAAGTACCTATCATTTATCGATTTCCTGTTTTTAAGGTCGTAATAATCGATGGAATTGGGTTAGAGCAAATTCCCCTGTAGTTTGCAGGATTATATCTGGTGTGATAATTAATCCTGAGTTACGTTCATAGAATTTGTTACGTGACTTCTGTATGGGCAATAAGCACAGGGGTAACATGCTTTGAAAAAGAAGCGCGCAATGCATTTGCATCAGTTTGTACTGCCCCTTCGTACACTATCTTATGAGCTTCTTCGTCTGCAGAATGACGATGCTGAGAGTGGTTTGCGTGATGGATCATCAGGTTAATGCATTACCGCTGTCAATCTCCGCTTAACAGACTTTTGACCATTTAATTGGTGGAAGAATATGTGGATGAACCTGTATAATGGCGTTTCTTCATACTGGCACACTTTCTACCTTCCGACGCCTTTTTGCATGCCCAATGGATGTTCTTGCTAAATTCTTTTTGGATGTGTCCTTGCGTTGGAAGCTGATACGTTCGATGTAGATTCTGCCTTCTGGTTGTACGCACTGGAGGTTTTATTTTTTTTCTTTCTTTCCTTTTCTTTTACCGAATATTATTGCATGCTCTTCTCCCTGGTTAGCTCAAAAAATTTTAAGCAGTGCAACGGCAAAGCTGGAAATGGCGATTTGCGTAACTGGATAGTGGGTACCTATTTCATCAACGGTGACTCATGAGCCGCGGTAGCCTTAACATGTGCTTTTGGAATTATAAGTGGGTTGGGCTGGCTTTAATTCATTTCTTTTTGTTGGTCATTATAACAGTGTTAGCAACATAAGGGCAGTCCCAACCCAGACTCTACCCATAGAGTCCATATGTTCAAGACTCTATTATAAGAAACTATAGCCTCCAATGCAGATTTTGTATCTTGAAGTGTATCCAATTCCATGACCCACTTGTCTCTCTCACATATGTTCTTGATTTGCGTGAAGACTTGGTTTCTTAGTTAGACTTGGTTTCTTCATTTTTTCCCCTCTGTCTTCAATAAATGCTCTGCCACATCAGCATTTTGCTTACATGGCAGCATAATTAATGACTTTAGACTCTATGGTGGAGTCTGCATTGGGACTGCCCTAAGTGGGCCCCATCTATTTGTTCCTCTCTCATATCTCCACAGCGGTAGCTCGGCCCCTTGCTGGTCCTTGGTGCTCGCCTCTCCCTGTCCCTGCCGTCCAATCGGAGCTCGGCCCCATCCCCATCGCCGGAGCATGGCCCAATCCTCGCGCCCTTGTCTGAGCTCGGCCCTGTCCCTGCCTGGCTGCAGACTCCAATCTGCTGCAGTGCGGCCCCCGCCGCCTCTTTCCGTTCACACCTCCACGGAGCAGCCTGTCTTAGTTGGCCAAGAGGCTGTTTGGATCCAGATGCTAAAGTAGGTGTCAAATCAAAATGTAGGAGGAATGTCGGATGGAGTTTTCAGTTACTAATTAAAAAAATTACAGATTTCGTAAATACTCCATGAGATAAATTAATTAAGTATAATTAATTCGTCATTACCACATGTTTACTGTAGCATCACATTGTCAAATCATAGACTAATTATGCTTAAAAATTAGTCTCGTAAAATAGTCACAATCTGTGTAATTAGTTATTTTTTAATTTATATTTAATACTCTATGCATATAAAATTCTCTTTGACGTGATAGGTGCTAGTGGGAACCAAACGGGGCCTCATGCTGCGGCTGCGTCCTCTCATTTTTCCCGGACAAGATGAACTCAGATTTTAGGGACGAACCCAACGGCCTTCGCTTCAAACCAAATCCAACCCACTTGAATCTGCTATCCAAACATGCTTAGGGGTTACCGGTGGTCCTTTTTATGAAATTTTTGTCCAATCTTAAAGTAGAAAGGTAGTTAATTTTAATTAATTTTGTCCTGGGTTATGTTTGGTCCGGCCCTACCGTGCCCATGCCTGATCTGTTTCTGCCGAGCAGAGACGTTTTGGAGGGAGATATTCCACTGCTTATTCAAGCGGATGGACGGTGGCGGCACTTCTTGATGTGGAGTCTGTCCCCGCACCTGCCTCGCAGTGCAAAACACCAACGGATTGCTGTTATTAATGACCTAGTATGTGGCAACCAATGGATGAAACTGATGAACGAATCAAAGTGATACCAGTTCATGAGGGGTTCAAAGCACAGAACCACGGGGTTAGAGTATGGTTAATAATACAGCCAGCAGCGGCTGTATGTTTTTTCCATGTTATATATAGCCAGCTAGTAGCCCACTAGTACAATAGACATGAGCTAAATCATTAATACATGGCCCACCATACACTCTCATAAGTTTCTGGGAACCTGTGCCCAAGCGGGCTGTAAGCTAAGAGCCCACCTGTCTCCTCTCTCCTCTTCTCTCACTTCCAACTCATCACAAATCTGATGTGGCAGCTCTTGCAGCCTGCCTACATCACCTTATAATACTTGCTCTTAAGCCAATTCGGTTTGCCAGAAACTCAAGGTACAAGTTGGGCATAACATTCAGATGGCCCTCCAAGCTCCAACAGCGCATATCACATCTAAATACACTCAGTCAGTTCCAAACATGCCGGCACTACGGGAAACGCACGGTTTGCCGTGTGCCAAGGGCACACGGCGAAGCCTGAAAGGCACACGGCAAAGCTGTTTGCCGTGCGCAAAAGGCTTTGCCGTGTGCAAAATGGCACACGGCAAACCGTACGACGGCAAACAGCTGTTTGCCGTGTGCCAGAACACGGGCACACGGCAAACCTGTTTGCCGTGTGCCAAGTGTTTTTGCCGTGCGCCATATGGGGCACACGGCAAAATAAAGTAACTGACGGTGGACACCTGGAAAACGGTGGTTTGCCGTGTGCCACATGGCGGGCACACGGCAAACACCAGGCTGTTTGCCGTGTGCCACGTGTATGGCACACGGCAAACACCAGGCTGTTTGCCGTGTGCCTTGACCTTTGCACACGGCAAACAACCTGTGTTTGCCGTGTGCCTTGACCTTTGCACACGGCAAACACAGATTGTTTGCCGTGTGCCTTGACCTTTGCACACGGCAAACATCCTTCCCCCCTGCCCAAATTTTTGCTGTTTTTGCTTTTAAATGTCCCCCAAACAACAGAAACAATTTCATATACATTACAATTAACATCCCAGACAGTTTATATGCATCACAGACAATCAAATACTGCTTCACCAGCTCACAAACACTATAAGCCATAACACGGCCACAGAAATTCATACAAAGTCCATAAACAAGTTCAAATACAGTCCATACGAGTCGATATGACTCCAAAGTTCATAAACAAGTTCATACAACCTCCATAGTCCAGAACAAGTTCATACAAAGCACACGGCATAGAAACCACATGATACATACCGCTCACTCGTCCGCCGGCGGCTGAGTCGGAGGCGGAGGCTGCACACCCCAAGCCCAGGGCGGCGGCACCTGCGACGACGACGGCGGAAGCTGACACGGCAACGACGGAGGCGGCGCCCACTGAGGCGACGCCCCCTGCCACGGCTGAGTCGGCGGCCCGTGCCACGAGCGAGCCTGCATCCCCTGCGGAGACGGCCACGGAGGCGACATATCTGGATTGATTGGCCCTTCATTGGATGCCGCCGATGGAGGCTGTCCAAAGTTGACGATATTGAATGTGTTAAGCTAAGTGATTTTACTAAGTCATTGGTTTCTATACTAAGTCTTTCTACTTTGTATCCTGAGTTTGGAAAGTGCTAAGTCACTATAACAAATGAAAGTAAACGGCTATGAAGTCACTCACAGGAGTCGGAGTACCGCCACGAGCTCCAGGTGGTGGACCGAACGGTGACAGCGGTGGCTGCGGATAGCCCAAGGACTGCATGTACTGAGCATAGGCCTCCCATCTCCTTGCATTTTCCTGCTCAATCCTTTCTGTCTGGGCCCGCAACTGCTCCTGGACCGTCGCCTGTACCTGCGCCTCCATCTGGGCCTACAAAATATGATGCATGGGTTAGAATACGAAGCTAACGTGTGTAAAGCGCTTGAACGACGAGTGCAACAGAAATAACCTTGAATTGCTCCATGTCTATCTGTACGGCGCTTCGCCTCGGTCGTATAGGCGGTGTGGAGTCGGTTTGCCGAGCACGAAGTTGCGAGAGAGTGGGAGTACTAGCCGTGTCGATAACGCTCCCAGCCATAACGTACCGCCCATGCTTCTTGCCTCCTCCCATCCTCATGACGGTCTCTCCATCAATGGGCTCCGTGTGTGGATCGAAATCCGGCCCCCTCACCGCCTTTGCCATCTCGGTGTAGTCACTCAGGCGGCTGTGGACAGAGGAGTTGCTGTATGCCGAGGGGGGGTCATCCGGATTGTACGTGACATCGGAGGTCGCCTTCCCCTTTTTTGAGCAAGCATAAGCCCCGAGGATGCTGATTTCTTGGCCATGTGCCTGCGACTGCGGGAAAAGGCAGATTCATTAGAAATTCTGCAGAATTTAGCATTGGAATAAATAAGTAAATACACGTACCCATTTTTTCTGTATCCCTTGAGGTTGTTGCTGCCTTGGTGGTGTGATGATCCTCCCATCATCCCTCGCCGCACTCGACCACTCTCACTCCTCTCCGTGAAACCCTCCGTCAACCACTTGTCAACCACCATACCCCAGCACCGATCATTGTTAGCTAGCCACCACGGAGGCACCTGCACGCCATCAAGTACGCCATCAAGGCACTACGGAGGCACCGATAATTGATCAAAGAAATTAAATGTTGAACATTTACCTTTAGAAATTGTTCCTTCGTCAGCATCATTCTTCTCGCCTCCGCTTTCGGCACGCGTCGCCTCTCGCGTTTAGGCGCATGGTGAGCCCACCACTGTATGATGGCACACAGCTTCGTCTCATACCACATATCGGCCACCAGCTTGCGGCAGGCCGTGTCAGCCACCTCGATCGCCTGGTTCAACGTTCCATCCAGCGGCTTGTAGAAATCCTGCACAAATCACATGATGTATTAGTAATTTCAAAAATAATTGATGAATGCGATGTAACACGAAGAATACTTACAAACAGCTCGAGCACAACCCGTCGCGCCTTGCTCCCAAACTGCTGCCCATTCTCATCTAGTTCCAAGTCCTGGGTGATCGCGTAGTCCTCCCACGACCACGCCGGCTGCTCTCGGCCCCCTTTCTGTATGACGCCAGGGTAGTGCAACCTGCAAAGCTGGCCTAGAATGCCGTTGGGAAGGCGAGAGTGAACGCCTGGCTCCACAATCTCAAAGCCCCTGCCAAAGGTAAAATAACAAATTAATTAGTTTTAATTATCCATGAAAACATTAGAACAAACATTAGTCAGAACATGTAAGTTAATTACCTGGGAGGGTCGGGTGCAATAACCGGCCGTTGAGCCATAGGTATGGGTCGTCTCGGGAGGGAAGAGGAGCCTCGCAACCAAACTTTAGGTGAGTCGCCTCCCTCCGCCCCCTCCTCCCCCTCCCCCTCCTGCTCCTCCTCCTCTCCCTCCCCCTCCTGCTCTGGCTCCTCCTCCCCCTCTTGCTCTGGCTCCTCCAGCTCCGCATCCTCCTCTCGGTCGTCCTCCGCACTAGAGCTGTGCTCAGAGGGTACAGGCGAGGGCGCCCTCCTGCGAGTACTCCTCCGCGGTCTCTCCACTGTAATTAAAAAGAGTTGTGTGTAAGTACAGGTATTAGAAAGACCACTGTAATTAAAAAGACCAAGCGTAAGTACCTTCAGCCGCCGACGAACTCGCTGAACCCTTCCCTTTTCCCCTGTTGGCCCCCTTGGAGGACGACGCCGAACCGCTGCCCCTCCCAATGAGAGAGTTGAGCGACCTCATCACACCTCTGCCGCCCCCCACCATATTTGATCAATCACCTGCAATGACAAAAGGTAAGAACAAGTAGTACTAAAAAATAAATTCAGAAAATATAGATTTATAATACATTATTAATACACATATCTTACACGAATTAGAAATAGTCATCATGATCCACATTAGCTGGATCACATGACTCATCATCGCTATCACGCGTGTCCATATCTTCAACACCGTGCTCCAAAGGAGGTTCGTTGTCAGAATCGTTGTCGTTGCCTAATCGTAGTTTCTCAAGTAACTCTAAGTCTTTCACATTATGAATCACATCTCCGGCATCCTCCTGCTCAACTCTTTCATTATCTACTTCCATTCCGATCGCTTCGCTCAAGTCTATCTGAAATGTCCCTTCTAGCCCATCTTCTTGATAAAACTCTCCGGCATATGTGTTTGGGTCAATGTTGTAATCTTCATTGTTTGGGACAGGTAGTTTGCCGCGTGGCGATACTTTGTACACAACATCCCAGCTCAGGAGACGTTGGTCGGTTTGGCATGGGTATGAGAGATAATAGACTTGTGTGGCCTGTTGGGCCACAATATAAACATCATCTCCTTTGTACACGGATGACCGTCGAATTTCGACTAGCCCAAGTTTCGGAGAACGTCTCACAGCTTGAGGATCATACCAATGGCATTTGAATATGACAGGTTTCAGGGTTTTCGAGCCATGAAAGTCCAGTTCGTATATTTGTTCGACTATTCCATAGTACTCGAGTTCATCGTCTCCTGGAGTAAAAATTCCAGTATTTGTGGTTCTTCGATTGGGACGACTCTGCTCGTGGCTTGTTGTGTGAAAACGATACCCATTCACATCATAAGCGCCGAATGACTTGACCCTATAGGCAAAGCCTTTGGAAACCTGTTGCAACTCAGCACTCATAGAAATATCTTTTAGAGCCTACAAGTTCAAAACAGGAAACAATTTCGTCATATTATAGGGGAGCAACTTGTAATGTCATACTACGAACTACGAACGAGCTAAATTGTTCATTACCTTTTGTGAGAACCAAGAAATGAAATTAGGTCCCCCATTTCTTGCACCCTGCCTAAGAAGGGTATCCATTTCCTGTAGGGTAGGGGCCCTAGGACCGTGCCAGAATTCCGCACGAAATTCCCTGTATACCAAAGAGTAACAATGGGGTTGGATGCAGAATACAAAGTATTGAAATACTAAACGATTGTTGAAAACTTACTCTATGTACGGCACGACTTCTTCAAGGTTGGTCAACACATATAGCATGATTTTGCTCCACTCTTCATGGTTCAAGGTCTTGATGGCCGAACTACTTGCACTTCCGAGTTGCCCTCGGAAAAGACTGAGATTCGATTCATGCTCGCCAACATTGTGACGAGAGGGTGGATGATGCACGCTAGGAAGGTTGTCAGCATAGTATTTCGATGTGAAGTTTGAGACCTCCTCCAGAATGTATGCCTCGGCAATAGAAGCTTCAATTTTGCATTTGTTTTTACATTTAGTTCGAAGCACTTTTTGACATCTCTCAATAGAATAGCACCAACGTGCTTGCACAGGCCCCCCCATTCGTGCTTCGTACGGGAGGTGCAAAATCATATGCTCCATCGGATTGAAAAAGCCGGGTGGAAAGATCTTCTCCAACTTACTGAGCAACACGGGTGCCATTTTTTCCATTTCCTTGATCACTGTCACAGATAATTCCTTAGCACAAAGCGTGCGGAAGAAAAAACTCAACTCTGCAAGCACTTGCCAGACATGATCAGGAACGTAGCCTCGAATCATCACCGGAAGAAGCCGCTCGATCCATATGTGATAGTCATGACTCTTGAGCCCGTTGATTCGCATAGTAGTCAAGTTCACCCCTCGCCTCAGATTCGCTGCGTACCCATCAGGGAACATTAAGTTCTGAATCCAGCGTAGTACTTCCCTCCTTTGGTCCGGCGTTAGACAGAAATCGGCCTTTGGCTTCTTCCACCTCCTCCCCTCTTGGGGAGCCGGAATATTCAACTCTGGTCTGTTGCATAACTCTGCTTGATCAAGTCTAGCCTTAACGTTGTCCTTTGATTTATCAGGCCAGGCCATGATTGAACCCAAGGTCGCCTCAGCGACATTCTTTTCAGTGTGCATCATGTCGATGTTGTGTGGTAGAAGGAGATCTTGCATATAGGGGAGCCTCCACAAGCCACACATATCCGCCCAGGCATGTTCCTCGCCATATCCCACAAACCGACCATCTTCATTCATCACGAGGGCTTCTAACTCGGCACGAATCTCATCAGGTGTCATCATGTGCGGTATAGGGTCTTTAACTTCGACGCCTTTACTAAAGTTTTTCTTATCTCGTCTGAATGGGTGGTCAATAGGGAGGAATTGTCGATGTTTGTCGAACGAACAATATTTGCCGCCCTTCTTCAACCAAATGAACCTCAGACGTGCCTTGCATATTGGGCAAGGGAACTTCCCGTGCACACACCAGCCACAGAATATCCCATACGCAGGCATGTCATGCAGAGAGTAGTGGTACCACACATACATTCTGAAGTTTGTCTTTGTAGCTCGGTCGTATGTCCAAACCCCTTCCTCCCAAGCACGGAGCAAATCATCAATCAGAGGCTCCATAAACACACTCATATTATTCCCCGGGTGTTCAGGAATTATCAACGACAGGAAAATATTCCGTCGTTCAAAGATAACGCCCGGGGGGAGATTGAGAGGGATAACGAACACAGGCCAACATGTGTATGGGGCTGCCGACATTCCGTAAGGTTGGAAGCCATCTGTCGCCAACGCAACACGCACATTACGAGCTTCAGCAGCTTTAACATGGTGGATCCCGTCAAAATGGGTCCATGATTCAGCATCGGATGGATGTATAAGCTTGTCTGGTTTGTATCGAGTTCCATTTTTGTGCCATGTCATCTGTTTTGCGGTGTCCTCGCTCATGAACAGCCGTTGGACCCTCGGTATGAATGGAAGGTACCGTAGAACTTTCGCGGGGATCGCGAGCTGCCTCTTCTGACCATCACCAGCGTCTACCTCCAAGAACCTTGAGGATTCACACTTTGGACAGTACTTTGCATTCTCGTGTTCTTTTCTAAATAAGATGCAGTTCTTAGGACAGGCGTCAATCTTCTCGTAAGACATCTTAAGTGCACGAAGGACCTTTTGTGACTCATACATGTTCTTTGGCAGAATGTGACCTTCCGGAAGCAGACTTCCAAATACCGTCAACATAACATCGTAGGCGTCTCGACTCAGTGCAAACTGGGACTTCACGGCCATTAGGCGCCCAATAGCATCCAATTGGGAAACCTTTGTATGCTCGTGAAGGGGTTGACCAGCTGCAGCTAACATGTCGTAGTACGCCTTCGCGCTTGGCTCTGGCTCATCTTCCCTTCCTCCTTCATCAAACTGAGCTTCCTCAAAGTCATCTAACATGTCCGCCACCCCAGCATCTGAATCAAGTTCCTCAATGCGTTGTCTCACGGCCTCGTCTCTTCTACGATTATTGCCTTCAACATAGTAAGTCCACCGGGTTTGGTCTATCGTAAATCCGTGTTTGAAAAGATGACTTGTCATTTCTTTCTTTGTTCTTCGACGCGTGTTCCCACATTTATCACAAGGACACCAAGTGGTCTTGTTGCTTCCTTTAACCTTTGCAAATGCTTCATCTATAAAAGCCTCGGTCCTCCGAACCCATTCCACACTCACATCACCCCCAGGGTTCCAACCCGTGTGCATCCAGCTACGATCATTCATCATCTATGACACCGGCAAATGAAAATGAAATTCTTTTACATGTACATAGTGTAGGTCCTACACGATGTCTATACTCTCTACTAGGTGAAGATAGGTCCTAATCCCACCCTAGGATGCGTAGCTAGGGTAGGTTTACATAGTCTACTCCGATCTGGGACAGAATTTCGGCAGCACCTCCCCGCTGTTCTCCAAATACACGTCCCAGAGGGAGATTGTGTATCCGGAGAACACCGGAGAGATGCTGCCGAAATCCTGTACCAGATCGGAGTAGACTATGTAAACCTACTCTAGCTACTCATCCTTGGGCTGTCCAAATAACGTGGACAATTCGAAACAGATACGGTCGTAGATATGCAAAGTTCTGCATATTTACAACCGTATCTCTTTCGAACGGGAGACATCTAACTGGGTTACGTGATCTACGAACATGCATGTAACGCGAGCGTGATGACGGTGCTTACGGTGGGTCAGCGGTGTAGGCGTGGCCGGCGTGGTGTAGACTCGCGGTCCCGCTCCCGCTCCGGCTCCGGCTCCCGCTCCCGCTCCGGCTCCCGCTTCGGCTCTCGCTCTTGGTACCGCTCCGGCTCCGACTCCAGCTACAGCTCCGACTCTCCGTCGAATAAGTGGAAGCGGATTCCTGCAATATTCAATAAATGATTATATGAAATTCAAAATTTCGCCAGCACCTCCCCTATACGGTGAGGGTTTCCAAACCTGCAACAAAAACCACGACACGAAGGTCGGGCCACACAGATGTTTAAGCACACGGCTCGATGGCCGGACACAATGCTTTGACCTCCAAAACCACACAAATATTTCGGCAGCACCTAATTATCACTAAGTATATGCTAACTAAATTTTTCTAACTAAAATAGTAACTAATTATAACTAAGTATATGCTATCTAAGTTTTTCTAACTAAATTAACAACTAATTATTACTAAATTAAATTAAATCAAACAACTAATTAAAACTAAGCAACTAAATAAAAAAACTCACCGGCTGGGAGGTGAGGTCGTGGAGCGACCGAGGAGGGCGTGGAGCAGCCGGGGAGGCCGAGGAGCGGCGGAGCGGGGGCCGGAGAGGCGGCCCGGCGGCGTGGCGGCCCGGCGGGGCTGCGGCGCGGCGGCACAGCGGCGCGGCGGCGCTGCGGCGCGGCGGCGGGGCGGCGTGGCGGCGTGGCGGCGGGGCTGCGGGGCGGCGCGGCGGCGGGGCTGCGGCGTGGCGGCCCGGCGGCGCGGCGGCGTGGCGGCGGGGCGGCCCGGCGGCGCGGCGTCGGGGCGGCACGGCGGCGCCGCGGCGTGGCGGCGTGAGGGCCCGGCGGCGCGGCGGCCCGGCGTGGTGGCACGGCGGCACGGCGTGGTGGCCCGGCGGCGCGGCGGCGTGGCGGCCCGTCGGCGCGGCGGCCCGGCGGCGCGGAGGCGGCGGCGCGGAGTGTGTGTGCGTGCGTGTGTGTGTGCGCTGTGTGAGTGGGAGAGGCGGCCCAAAACGGCTAAGTGCCGTGGGCTTCGCCGTGTGCCCTGGATCTGGGCACACGGCAAAGCCTGCAGCTTTGCCGTGTGCCCAGATCCAGGGCACACGGCGAACATTTTTTTTTATTTTTTGGAATTTCAAAATTGTTCGCCGTGTGCCCTGGATCTGGGCACACGGCAAAGCTGCAGGCTTTGCCGTGTGCCCAGATCCAGGGCACACGGCGAACATTTTTTTTATTTTTTAGAATTTCAAAACTTTTTGCCGTGTGCCCACCGTGAGGCACACGGCAACCAGTCTATGCCGTGTGCCTCTAGGGGAAGCACACGGCAAATATTTTCTGCCTACACAGAAAAAAAATTAAAAAATATCAAACGGATTCAAAAAATAACCAAATTTGGGCATGGACCTGTCTAAGGTGTATGAAGACTATAAAAAATGACTTTTGTGGTAAAAAAAAATTTGAATTGTCACGTTGCTTCAAATCACAACGTCTCATTCAAAACTCTTAGGATCTTCTCCCGAGAAGCTCCGGTTTGTAAAGAGGCAATGCGTCAACTTGCTCGAAACCTTCTGCATTTTTTACCATAGCCTCTACGTATAAAAACATGACATCACGCCAAAATTTATAATGTTTTGGCCTTTTTTGTATTTTATAAAAATTTTAAACGAACCGAGCCCAAATGCGGGCACACGGTATGCGAGCAATATATTCAAAATTTGATTCCATCTAATGGACATGGCATCATCTTAGTCTTAAGAATCCGAATAACATTTTTCCGAATATTACATTACATTATTCGAAACACTTACAGTTCAAATTTACCGTATCGACAAAATTAAAAATAATGATATAAAATGATTAAATATAGCAAACAGACCGAAAAACATGCACAAAACTAACATGGAATAATACAAGGACAAAGAAGTTAATGAAAAAATTTTGGAGGCAAAATTCAAAATTTTTGCTGCCTGTTTGCCGTGTGCCTACGTGTGGCACACGGCAAACAGGCCACTTTGCCGTGTGCGTTAATTTTTGCCGTGTGCCACGTGGCCCCAGCACACGGCAAACAGGCCTGTTTGCCGTGTGCTGGATCTTTGCCGTGTGCCACGTGGCAAGGGCGCACGGCAAAGATGACGGCCAAGCCAACTGCCGTTTGGGGCGACCTGTTTGCCGTGTGCTGGTCGTCAGGCACACGGCAAACAGGCCTGTTTGCCGTGTGCTTCCTATATGCCGTGTGCCACGTGGCAAGCACACGGCAAACAGTCCTGTTTGCCGTGTGCCTGCCTTTTTGCCGTGTGCCTGTCTGGGTCCACCGTGTGCCACGGCTTCGCCGTGTGCCACGTTGGCTGGCACACGGCAAACAGGCTTGTTTGCCGTGTGCCCGCGAAGAGGCACACGGCGAAGCCGTTGGCACACGGCGAACAAGCGGTTTCCCGTAGTGCGGGCGGCGACGGACGAAAAAGGGCCGGCGATCACAGGAATCAACCAGCAATTCCCTGAGGAAACTAGGAGAATCGATCGGGGGTTTGCTCCGCATCATCCTCTCCTACTTTTCTCACGGAAAATCGGCGCTCGTGTGAGCTGAATCGGTGGTTGTGCGGCTCTGAGTTCGAGTGGGGTGACTTGTAATCTGATAACCCTCGAGGGAGAGTTTGGTTAATCGCTGATTCCCATCAGTAGAATGTAGAAACTCATTTCAGGTAGCGAGAAGCATCGCGCCCTACTAATCCAGAGACCTGCGAGGTTGTTCGGGGGAGTTCATCGGGAAGTCTTCAAGTTGACCTCTTCAAGCTGAATATTCATGATTTCTAAAATTATTGTAATCGTCTCTCTTATTCATGCTTGATAATATAATATTCTATCAAATAGCCATACAATGGTATGCATAAATACATTTGTAGTTAATCGTAGCTACATGCAAAGCATTGAACAGTTTACGGACCCTCTGTCTATGGATTGTATGAGCTGTCTTTACCAGTTTTCCAGGGCCCTGCTGACAAAGCCAGCAAGGGGTTTACCATGCCTCACATTCAGCTTCCCATATCTGAATCTACAACTGACAGGTACCCAAGCACCCTCAGCGCAGCTGTGGCTCCAGCAACTCGAATCGTGCACCAGGTGGTTAAGAAGGAATCATGTCCCACACGACGAGCCACTCCAGGCGCGCCGCCGCCTCCACCGCGATCTCGACCACACGGGATGGCAGAAGATGGCGCACTCGAGCTTCTCGCCACGGAGACGGACGTGCTCTGGCACCTCGAAGCTCGTGGCGAGAGACAGCTTCTCGAGCGCGGGGCTGGAATCGAGCATGCGGTCGAGGTCGCTGTCCACGATGTGAGTGCAGAGGATGGCAAGCTCTTGAAGGTCAGGGAAGCCGCCAAGGCCACCAAGGAGGTTGGTGGTGTCCGGGAATGCCCAGAAACCAAGTTGGAGGCGGAGGAGCTTTTTGCAGCGGAGGATGTCGGCTGGGAGGGTGAGCTTCTCGAACATCCTCATCATGGGCCTAGTGAGGAGGACGAGGTCCTCGACATCCCTGCTGGCGAGGATCTGCGATCACTCGGCGAGCTCGAGCTCGTGGGGCTTGAAGTCAAAGGCGACGAGGTGGGCGGTGCGGATCGGGATCGGGCCTGGGTGGCTGGCGAAGACTGGCGGCGACATGCTCGGGTGCGGTGGCGTCGGGGATGTGCTGGTCGTAGAGGATGAGCGGCGCGGAACGCCAGATGCCGCGCCAGCCGGTGGAGAGCGCGGTGGTGCGCACGGCGTCCGTGATGGGGAGGGTGCTGAGGCGGTCCTCGCCGCCACCGTCGCCTGGCGCGGCGGCGAGGGTGGCGGCGCTGGTGACGGCGGGGAAGGGCGGAAGGACAGGACCAAGTTGACGAGGTGCTCCTTAAACGACATGGCGGTCGCCGTGGAGATGGTCGGGCAGTTGGCCTGGTGGGGAAATGCTGATTCGATTTCGTCCGAGCCGGATCCAGATTCAGTAACTTTGCTTAGGGATGTCACGTTGCAACTTTGAGGCCATCATCCACCATCCAAAAGACATCCAACGGACAGAATTATCCCTAGGCAAAAGTGACAGCTCCAGGACTTTTTTCCCCACGGGCGGACGGAAAAGAGAGCGGGAGCGCAGAATCTCGTGCACGCCGCGCCGCCACCCCCAATCTCCTGCCGCCGGAGGTCCCCCCCGCCGCCCCGTGCTCTCCCGCGCAGGCTCCTGTGCGCCGCCGCCCCGTACTCCCGCGCCGGCCTCCTGTACGCCGCCGTGACAGTCTCCTGCAGTCCTGCGCGCCTCCGCGACGGCCTCTACAGACGCTCGCCCCCCGAGCCCGCCCTCTCGGGCTCCTCCAGACTCCAGCACGTCGGTTGTGGAGGAGAGGGAACTCCACGATAGTTGTGGAGGAGAGGGAGACAAGCAGCCATCAGGCCACCGTAAGCTCCTTTTCCTTTCTGTTCTTTTGAACTTAGGTTAACCTACAATTTGAGATTTGTTGAACAAAGAAGAGTTAGTAGTTCGATTTGGTGATGGGATTGTCTATATGCTCGATTTGGTGATGGTTTGTGATATATGTTAGGTTACAGAACACAGTTGACGATGACAGAAGTTGACAAGGGGGTACCTCAAGTTGGTTCAAGGTTCAGAAGTCCAGATGAAGCTTGGCAGTTTTGGGTAGCATATGGCGGTTGTACAGGCTTTGATGTGAGGAAAAGGTACACAAATGTCAGCAACTATGATCGTAAGGTGACTTCATGCAGATATGTTTGTTCCAATGAAGGTCATCGTAGAAAAGGGCAAACTGATAAGGTTACCAAGTGTTTTAGACCTGAAACAAGGACTGATCGTAAAGCTCGGATGTCTCTTATATTGGATCGAGGTGCAGAAAATTATGAAGTCACTGATGTTGTGCTTGAACACAATCACTTACTTCATTTACCAGAGACTCAACATTTGATGGCAACACAAAGGAAGATTACAGAGGTACAAGCTTTGGAAATTGAGGCTGCTGATAATTCTGGAATTAGACCAAAAGATGCACATGAGTTGGCTAGTCGTCAAGTTGGTGGACCACTAAACCTTAGCTACACTTGTCGTGACCTTAGAAATTATTTGCGTAGCAAAAGGCAAAGGGAGTTGGCTTTTGGGCAAGCTGGAAGTATGTTGAAGCATTTTCATGACAAAATCACCGAGAACCCATCATTCCAATATACTTTTCAATTGGATATTGAGGATCATATGTCACACCCTGAAATTCTCCAATTTCAGGATGTGAATTTAGAGAATAAATAAACAATGATTTTCTCTCAATTTTAAAATTTTCCCAACATTTATTTATTTTACAGAGAATTTAGCAATTGTGTGTGTTTGTAAAAAAAATAAATTAATTGCTCTTGCGTGTTGCATTCATGCCGAGTTGCATCTTCACGTTTCATAAGTGCAAAGTTTTGAAAAACCCGTTTATCCAACGTTTAGGTTCTTTCGAGAATCTTCTGGACTTTTCTAGAATTTATTCTCATTTTTGCTAGAGCAAATTCTAATTATTAGAAGGCTCTATAATCCTCCTCATGAGCTCCATATATTTTATTTGGATTCATCGTGTCTCAAACTATCTTTGAGCCACCGACAAGCTTTGCCGGCCGATTCGTCGATCTAAATATGTCCCTGTCCTCATGCCTTCTCCGAAGGAGCCCTTCCGCGCAAACCCCGAGCCTGTCGCGGTTTCCGCCATCCGCCAGTCTTTGACACCTAGCTGCTCGACGTCCCCGTTCTGTTGTCGAATGAGCATCATCGCACAACAAGGGAGCCTGTCTCCAGCGTTCGCCCGATTCCGGCTGATGTCGCCGTCTTCACCTTTCGCCATCGATTTCGGCCACCTCCGTCCATCACCGTTATTGGTGAGACACCGAGAGCCATTGACGACCACAAAAGAAAGTCCACAGCCCCTTCATCTAACTCCTTTGGCATATTATTTTATTTTTTATATAAATACCCTAATGATGTCATGCTTACATGGTGCCTATTCGACAATTCCTTTTTTTTTCTTCTTTCATCTACACGCACATATGCATGACGATGGACCAGCAAGCAAGACAGCTGCAAGTTGATGGCGTGTTTCCTGAATACGCGTTTGTTCTCCTTGGCTTTGAGTCATTTGCGAGGCCGGCCAGATGTCAGTGCCTTTGCCTTCGATCTTTTTTTTTTTTTTTTCAATCTGCCGATCAGCACGTACACGAGTTCGAGTTATACCCTGCCATCGCTATGCATCGAGTTGGCGCGAGACCGAGTCGAGCCTGACGAGCCTGCTTTAAGGCTGCCCAAGTCCCGCCGCCTCTTGTTCTTTTCTCGCAAGAAACCGCAGCTGCAGTTGCCCTAGTTCTCCTTTGCAAGCCGCCGCCACCAATGTCGTCCAAGACCTGGCGCTGCCCTGCTGCTGACCACCGACGATCTTTTACGCCGCACCACGTACAAGTTCATCGTGAGAATTGACGCCGCAGGAGCACGCTCGCACGTAAGCCGCCGCCGCTGCCGGCCGGCCATCGTCTACGAATACGGCCATCCTCCATCCGTCGACGGTCGTTGTAGGTGAGCACATCTGCAGCAGGTTCACCATCTCCTCCTCGGTCCGATCCGTTTTTCCGCTAAGCCATGCCTCTGACTCTCGCCGAGTGCCGCCGTCTGATGTACCTTCTCTACAGATCGATCGTGATGAGTTTTGCCTCCACTAACCGCCCCCGGCATGACTTTGGTTGCTTGGTGCCCTGCCGAAGGCCGTCGGCCAATCGTCGCCTTCGTCCAGCTGAGTTCGCTGCCTTCCGCTGTCGGTGAGGAACTCGGCATGTACCCTTCCGTCTCCTGTATCAACCATGCAACCTGCAACTCGAGCTGTCTATGGGTATGGGGTTGTGCTCTGTTGTTACATGCTGAACCGGGAGCTAAGCAGCCCCCTGTTGTCTCTTTACAGCCATCGCTAGGAATCAGCTGCAATGGACCGACCATGGAGACCCGAGAACTAGAGAGAAGACAGCCATGGAAAAGAAAGCAACGTATGCAGCAAACAAGACATCGGCCGTGCAAGTATGACATCACGGTGACATGTTCCTTTGCCACATTCTTTTATTGCCTAATTAATCTGATGATGTCATGCTTACACCATTGCCGTGCAATAATTTTGTTTTCCCTTCACTTTACCGTTATCCATTCTGAATCTATATACATCCATGCAATCCTCCATGCACGTGAGAACCAACCAATAAGCTTTGTCTATCGTTATCTTATATGGCACATCTTTTGGGTTAAGCTGCTTAACATGGCCATCATCCTGTCCATGCGTCCACTTTGTTCTTCTATCTACCATATTATGATCTTAACATATTTGCCAGCCGCTCATATACGACAATATTTGTGATCATCCCTATCAACTTATACTATCTTTTATTTCATCCTGCTTATCCAAAATTTACCGTTACCATTAACAGCGGGTTCTATCGTTTAGAATGTTCTTTCAAAGCTTTTCTTTTGATTGGTGTATTGTCCTTAGTTATCTTTGTTTGCTTGCTCTAGATGTTTGCTTTTGCTTGGGTGATTGCTACGAGTTGAAGGAACGTGGTTCGAGAGCTTGAAGAATTGAAGGATATTCTGAGCAACAATTCTTTGGATTTAAGGCAAGTGTGTCCTTGTGCTTCTATCCCAATAACTATATTTAATCACCTTTGCATGTGCTTGCATTTAATATTGATGGGTCCTATTAAGGAGTGCCTAGTCTTTTATGCTTATTCCTTGTCTGCCTGGGTTTATCTTTATGTTGGGTAGCACTGCTAGTTGCTATACTTGGGTTGTGGTGGTTCTAATGAACATTAATGATAAACATGCTTTACTTTATGCTATACCTCTGGTTAATACAAGATCATATGATTTAATCGGAACATGGAGAACCACCCGGGAAAACAGTACAACCATAAGACTAATGGGCTCTGGTCTTGGCTTAATAATTAGAGACTCTAGTTTGTGGTAGCTTTACTCGCAAGAGGCAAGAGTGGGAGACTGTAGTTGGTGTATAACCCGGCCCCTATTTGGGAGGAAGCCTTTGCTAAGGTGTGCCCATTGGAGAGGTTTATACATCACGCTGATTTTGAATCCTTAGCGAGCTATCCTTACTAGGGAATCTTTGTAAAGGCCTCGTAGCGTCCCTATGCAATCACACCTCGGTAGTGTGATATGCGCCTGTGTGGTGCTGCATGGTTGGGTTTAAAGTTCTTTTGGACTTTTACGCGACTTATGGTGAAAGTGTACAACCTCTGCAGAGTGTAAAACTGTTATAACAGCCGTGCTCACGGTCAAGAGCGGCCTGGACACTCACATGATAATTGAACTTGAAGATGGACTTAAATCGTGGTTCTCGTTGTGCCATGTGCTTATGGCGCTCTGTTTATATTAATGTGGGTTTTGGTATATACTTATATGTTAGTAAATATGTGCTAATAAAAGTTTGACCAACTAAAATTGCTTATCGCTTTAAACCTCAGCCTTTCCTTGATTCAGCCTTGCATTCATACTTTCTCCACACTTGCTGAGTACGACATGTGCTCACCCTTGCTATAAACAATGTTGCTCAGAAGAAGAAATTAGCTACTGTGGAGTTCACTGAAGACGTTGCTGAGTGCTAGGCGTACGCAACCCCCGGTCGTCTGCTTGTGGAGTTGGAGCCTCCGTTTCCAGGATTGAGCTGTGTAATACTCTGATTCATTTTCTTTTACGTGATACTGTCTCTATTATTCACTTTTTGTTCGCCGTATGTGTGAAACTTGATCCTGGCACACATACGGTGTGCACTCGGTTTTGTTTTCCAGAACCGGGTGTGACATCATATAACCAACATTTTTTGGGCAGATGCTAAAATGATCCTTGGCTATGCACACTTTGGTGATGTGGTTACATTTGACACTACTTTTGGCACAAACAAAGAATATAGGCCATTTGGTGTATTTCTTGGGCTCAACCAATTTAGAGAGACCACTATTTTTGGTGTTGCAATCTTGTTTGATGAAACAGGGACTCATTCTTATGGCTCTTTAGGACTTTTCTTGCTGCACATAATGGAAAGCAACCTAGAACGATTTATACAGACCAAGATGCAGCAATGGGAAAAGCTATACCTAAAGTTTTCACAGAATCATATCATGGGTTGTGCACTTTTCATATAATGCAAAATGATGTCAAACATTTATCTTCAGTGAAGGAAGTTGAAGCTGGAGGTGAAAAGGAAGATGAAGCTGAAGGTGAAAAGGAGTCTCATATTCTCTCAGATTTTAGTGCTTGTATGTATGGCTATGAAGACAAAGCAATATTTGAAGAAGCTTTTGACATTATGAGAACTAAAGTGCATAAGCAAACTTGGTTAGATAGTATCTACAAGGTCAAAGAAAAATGGGCTGAATGTTATATGAGAGATGTCTTCAGTTTGGGTGTGAGAAGCACACAACTAAGTGAGAGCTTCAACAATGCATTGAAGAACCATTTTAAAATCAGGTTTTGATATTGTTCGATTTTTGAAGCATTTTGAGAGGACAGTGGAAGACAAGAGAGTAAAGGAATTGCAATCTGAATTTGAGGCAAGAAAGAACATACCAAGAAGGCTTTTCCGTACACCTATGTTGCTGCAAGCAAGTGAAGTTTACACTCCAGTTATTTTTGAAGCTTTCCAAGGTGAGTATGAAAGGTCCATGGCTGCATGCAGTACATTACTGGATGAGAATAAATATGCTATTGCTATTAGGCGTTTACATGGTGCTTCAAGTTTTGAGGAGGAGCGCATAGTGATAGGTGATCCGTTGAACCAAACAGCCACATGTAGCTGTCTCATGTTCAATAGGATAGGGATATTATGTGCACATGGTTTGAAAGTTCTAGATTTGATGAATATAAAGACATTGCCGGGTCATTATATCTTAAAGAGATGGACTAGAGAAGCTCGCAATGGACGTATACAAGATAAGCAAGGAAGGAATTTGGTAGAAAATCCAAAGTTAGAGGCTCAACTTCGGACCAAAAATCTGTTTCATAAATTTCTCAATTTGGCATACAAAGCAGCTGATTATCCAGATTGTTGTTTGCTGCTAGAAGATGGACTTGATTGCTTGAGTACACAGCTGGAGGATAAACTCATTCTACTAATGCCTTGAATAAATCATCAATTGTCCAGCCAAACGACCAAGAAAATGTCCACCCAAATGTTCAGCCAAATGTCCAGCAAAAAGATGAATTGCTTGCTGCACAATTGAAGAAAAATGAAGTCAGCTCAAAAAATTCAAGAAGAAAGAAAACTTGGATCGACAAATTACCTAAGGGTAACCGAAAGTTGCCAACTAAATCTGCTGTACCAAAAAAGAAAGAACCAAAGGTATGTTCTCAACTTGCAATATAGAAATTTCTACATGGTGTTGCCTAGCTGATTGTGATACTTTTGTTGTTAGAAACGAAAACAAGATGGTGTACAACCTCCAAAAGAATGGAGAATGATGGCAGTAACAAAGAAGCAATCATGGATGTCGAAGGGTACAATGTCATGGGCAATTTTACCCAACTCGTGACGGCTCCCATTTGTGATGATGATATTCTTTATGGTGATGATTTGTTCTAGTATGTGTCAGTTGGTTAGGTGATATTTGGTTAGGTGATGTTTTGGACTGAGTTGACCATAGTATTTTGTGGGCTAACTATAGCATTTTGTGGCCTAATTGTATACGTAAATGGCCAAATATATAGTAGCATTTTGCTGCACTATATCAGTTTCAGTGACTCAAAGTGGTTTCATGTAACGGTGCTGTACCATGAAGCATGAATATCACAATGATTTCAAATGGAAACTTTGTCTTATAATGTGTGCATGTTAATTTTTGGTGCAATATGAATCTGATTGTTTAAATTGATGCCGGCTATAACTCAGATTGTTGAAACATTTAATTTCCAGTGAAGCAATAGGAATAGACGTACAGGCTGAAGGACTTGAGGATAGAAGTAAAGTTGCAATGGCCGCGTTTAGATGTTTCGCGAAAAAAATTTACAGTATGTCGGGCACACATTTAAAGTATTAAATATAGACTAATTACAAAACTAATTACAGATTATGTCAGTTCATCGCAAGACGAACGTAACGAGTCTAATTAATCCGTCATTAGCACATGTTTATTGTAGCAATTTATTGTCTAATCACAACCTAACTAGGCTCATTAGATTCGTCTCGCGAAGTACACTCCATCCATATAATGGGTTATTTTTTTCGACTACATTTAATATGTCATGCATGTGAGGGAACATACTCGAAAAAAATTTCGCGAAAGGCCAATGTAACTTTGTGAAGCAAAGTTACCTGATCACGGTCCGTCTGAGCCTCGGCTTGGATTTATGGCGGCGGTTGCAGCTTGGGTGGGCAAAAAGCGAAGTCCGCGTGGGCGGTGGGCCACACGCGCCCAGCCTCACTCGAGTCACGCCATCCCTGTCAATGTTTGTTTTGAAGTTAAAATATGCCAAGTTTGACAAGATTTGCTTTTATGTTGCAAATTTGTTCAAGTCTCATATACTTTCGTATGGAGGCAGCAATGAAATCTTATTAAATAATTGATTTGTCCACTCAGATTTGCCATTCCACCTATTCCTTAAGCTCAAGAGCAACTCCATACTCAGGACAGCCCCTGAATGAAAAACTCATTGATAGAAAATAGATGATCTGCACAGCTTTGAATATTTCAAAGATGTCAGCCACGCACAAGTGAATAAATAAGAAATTGTAGGGACGCAATAATTCAGATTTGCACTGGCTTTTGTAAAATATCTATACAATCAAGTACGTTGGCTGATGGTGAAGTACCACTTCAGAGTCCCTAGTTAGCTAAGCTTTTTGGCAGAAGAAAATGTTAACTGAAATATCGTCCAAAGGCACTTTAAGAATGTGTTTGGCTAGAAGAATGGGACGATTCACTCATCAAATTCATCTTATTGCTTTGAAAAATAGAATTGATTATTATCCGTTACCATCTCATTCCTCATATATGCACATAAATAGTACAAGATATTTGAATTAGGATCATTCCTTTAAAACGTACAAGATCAACTCGAGGATGAGTTGTTTTTTTTTTCAAAACAAACGCCCATAACTTTATTTTGGAATTGCAAATCAACTAGGATAATTTTTCTCTCCTTTGAGCCAGCAATTGAAGTCGGCTCAAACAGTAACTGTTGTGAAACAGAGGAGTAATCTTTATACCGATTTAAAGTCTCTTCATTAGTAGCAAAAGGTGATTAATTAATTGAACACGTAATCTTTTCATTCTCACAGTTTCAGGCTATCAGCAAAAAAACAGGTGTGGCCCGTCGTCGATAATTGCGTGGGAGTGCGATGCGCATCCGCCAGCTGCACAACGCCCAGCAAATCTTGTCCAACCAGTCTCCATCGCCCCCACCACTAGTCCACCAAAATTCCCCCAAATCAAATCCCAAACCCCTCACCTCGCTCCCGTCCGGCGTACGGCGGCCACCATGGACCCGCCGCCGCTGATCGCCATGGAGAGGATGTTGCATCAGTTGGTGAGCCTGGGGACGGAGATGGACGCGCTCCTGCTGGACCAGACCATGGAACGCATGTACGGTTTCCTCAGGTCCTGCCTCCCCGACTCGCCCGTCTACGCCGACGCCTTCCTCTCCGCCGACTTCTCGTCCCCCGGCGGCGGGGGCGGGTCCGCCGGCGCCGAGGAGGATCGCATCAGCGCGCTCCCCGACGAGATCCTTCGCGACGTCATCTCGCGCCTCCCCGCAAAGGACGCCGCGCGCACCGCCGCGCTCTCGTCGCGCTGGCGCCCGCTCTGGCGCTCCGCGCCGCTCGTCCTCGTCGACACCCTCCTCGTCCCGGACGACGGGAGCCTGAGCCTCAGCCGGGAGGCCGAGTCCGCCGCCGCCGTCGCCGCGGTGTCCCGCATCCTGGAGACGCACCCGGGCCCCTTCCGCTCCGTCGACCTCGCCAACGGCGCCATGGACGCGCACCGCGCCGAGCTCGCGCGCTGGTTCTACCTCCTCGCCGTCAAGGGCGTCGAGGAGCTCGTCTTCGTGAACCGGCCCTTGCCTCTCGACCTCCCGCTTCCCCCCGCGATCTTCAGCCTCGCGTCCGTCAGGCGCCTCCACCTCGCCGTCTGGAGGTTCCCGAACACCGCGGACCTCCCGCGCGGCGCCGCCTTTCTCCATCTCCGGGAGCTCGGCCTCGGCTGCGTCGTCATGGAGGACAGGGACCTCGACTTCGTCATCGCCAGGAGCCCCGTCCTGGAGACCCTGGTGTTTCACTCGAGTCAGAAGCAAGTGAATCTCCGAATTGTCAGCAGCAGCCTTTGGTGTGTGCAGCTGTGCATGTGCATTGTCCAAGAAGTCTCGGTGGTGGACGCGCCGCGTCTGGAGCGGCTCTTCCTGTGGGAGACGACATGTGACAGAGTTGGCACCAGGGTCAAGTTTGGGTATGCTCCCAATCTGCAAGCAGTGGGATTTTTGGTGCCTGGGGTACATGTTCTCGAGGTCGGCGATACTGTCATCAAGGTGCCATCTTCATGCTCTCCTTTCACTTGTTTCAGCAATTCTTACTTCTTAGTAAGTCTGCATCTGTACATCAATGGTTCTGTGATCTTGCCATTGAAAAATCGTCTATGCTGCAGGTTGGGACAAAGGCAACCCCAAAGACCGTCCTCCCGAGTGTCAAGATCTTGGCCTTGAAGGTGCATTTCGGAGTCCGCAATGAAGCCAAGATGCTTCCCAGCTTCCTCAGATGCTTTCCCAGTGTAGAAGCCCTGCATATTCATGTGAGTTAATCCTGCTTGCTCTGTTAATCTGGCACCCATATGAATTGTCAGTTTGTCACTAGCATTTGATTTATGCTCACCGAATGATCCAATCTAACTAGCTAAACCAATGATTGATTTGATTCGCAGTCTGAGAAAGATGATCAACCAACTGGCACGCTCAGTCACAAGTTCTGGCAGGAGGCCTGTCGTACCGAATGCGTGCAGTCGCACATCAGGGAGATTGTTTTCCATGAGTATCGAGGGAAGCGAAGCGAGCTTGCCTTCCTTAAGTTCATCCTGGAGAACGCAGAGGCCTTGCAGCAGATGACAATTGTGCTTGCCAATGGTACTTTCTCTTCAGGGGTTGTGGAGGCCACCAAACTGATGAAGGATCTATCTTATGTGAAACGAGCCAGTGAGAGCTGTAATTTGGTGGTCTTGGAGAGCAGTAATTTTGAAGGAGGTTCTTTTTGGTGCTGCCAAGCAGCATCTGATTTTTCTGTTACTGACCCTTTTTATTACTGCTATACTGTTTACTGAACTCAGTATAGCGTGGGTGTCTCATGATCCAATCCAAGTTTTCCTTCGAGTGGGTTTGTTCTGTTTTGTTTCAGAATCTGTATGCATGTTGGCATGTGCCATCTTAAACTGTTGGCATGTACTTTTTAAGATAGATAGGGAGGCTACTATGAGCATATAGCATGACTGTTAGTGCTGAATTGGCAGCACTCAGAAATTTTGCTGGTTGGTGTTAAAGAAAAATGCACACAGTTGACATATTGGCAACGTTTTGCTTGCTACTACTACCTGATAGGTTTCCACTTTTCCTTCATGATGATTGCGGTCCTTGGTGTTCTCTTTTACTGTGCAGTGAAAGCAAGAGCAAGCTATGTTGAGTTGTGTTGACTGATTTACCAGTGCAGTACGCTGAGTATAGATTATTTGTTGCATATTTCGATTGAATTGACAATCATTTCGATTGATATTGCATAAACCTCAGTATCTTTAACTCATTGCGTTCTTGTTGGTTCATATTTCAAATTTGCTGCAGCTTTTGTTGAGGCCAATAAAGGTCCCTTATTTCAGAATTCTGAAATTAATATTGATTAACAGTTTTTTTCCGAAGTACTGTACTGACTAATCTCTAAACTCTAGAGCTCGTGCATTCCGAGCTCACCCGTTAACCCACGTCACCCGTTAACCCGTTACCGTCCGACCCGCTCAACTCAGCATATGAAACTATAGATGGCCATTCGGGCCGCCCGGCCCGGCCCTGGCACGGGCCCGCCTTGGCCCGCTCTTTAACGGGCCGTGCATGGCCCGGCCCTATGCCCCTGCGGGCCGTGCCGGACACGCCCACGGGCTGGGGTGACGGCCCAAGCCCGGGCCCGCCGTGCCGTTTCGGGCCGGGCCAGCCCGACTTAGCCTGGCCCAACGAGCGTGCCCGGGCAGCCCGAGGCCCACACGACTTTCTGGATCTCGATGGGGATGGAGTTCGTCGCCGCCCAGGTGCGCAGCTCCGGCTCCTCGGACCCTGCGGCCAGCCCCGCTGCCCGGCTCCTTGTCGCACCGTCGCCGTCGCATCCGCCCCTGCTCTGGCTCCTCAGACCCTGCGGCGCCCCGCTGCCGCCGTCTGAGATCCGCATGAAGGAGAGGAGCAACCGTAGTGGAGGGAGGCAGGGAGCCGCTGGGGAAAGGGGAGGGCGGCGGCGTCACGGAGGGGCGTCGGGCACGCGACGGCGACGACGCTGTGGGAGGGGAGCAGCGGCGCCGGGATGGACGGGCCAAGACGTGGCCGGCGAGAAGGGGCGACGCTAGGGAGGGATGGGGCGAGCCACGACATCCGGAGCTCCGGGGATGGACGGAGAGATGAGAGAGGATGGGGCCTTGGGGTGTCGAGTGGAGAGAGAGTGTCGGGCGGCCCAGGAGTGGGGGGCTAGGGGCGCTGCTAACCTGCTAGGCGTTAGGGTTAGAGGGAAACTAATATAGAGGCTGAGGTTATACGGGCCACTGTTGGGCCATCCTATTAACTTCGTGCCGGGCCGTGCCAGCCCACGGGCTGGGGTGGCGGCCCACGCCCGGGCACGACAGTCGGGCCGGGCCAGCCCGGGCACGGAGAAGGCCGGGCCGTGCCGTGTTTGGGCCGGGCCAATTTGGCCGTGCTTCGGGCGGGCCAACGGGCTGCGGGCTGCATGGACATCTATACATGAAACGTCAGATGCGGATCGATTCGGGTTTTTGCCCACTTCTGTCAAGGACCCGAACCCACGCGAATCCTCTTGTTCTCTCGCTCCGCCGGTCCGCCCGTCTCGCTTGCTCCGCCCTCTGGCCGTCCCCCGCCACCTCTGAGCTGCCTGCGACGGCGCTCCTCACCTTCCCCTGCCTCCTGCCAACCGCGCCTTTCCCTTCGTCCCTGCTGCCTTCGAGGCGCTCCTGCTCTCTAGGGGCGACCTCCCTCTCGTGCCCAGTGCTCTCTCAAGCTTGAACTATGATTTGCTCCTTAGTTTCCGTCCGCGTTGCTAATCTGTGCGCGCGGAATGCCCGGCTCTGCTTCTCTCGCGAGAGTTCTTTCCCCTTCCTACAGTTTCCAGCACCCTCCACATATGTAGACCATCCTCGCTCCTCTTCTATTCACCGGCGCCGTAGTGCCTCGCCTGAAAGCAGCGGCCGCCCCGTGTGTGTCCTCCGACCGACGTGCTGCAGTTCAGCAGTTGCAATCAAATGGCGGAAACACTTCCTGGTCTGCAAGTGCCCCAATAAGAAGGAAACTATGGGCACTTTAGCAGGCATGTTCCAGAGCTGTTTGTGAAAATTCCCATGAGATGTTCTTCCAATTTTTAGTTAGACTGGATGCTATACCTCCACTTACACAAAGTCGCTTATGTCCAGTAGTTAATATGGTGAAGGTGCACACGGTGCCATCAATGAAATGAAATTCATTGCAACATTTTAATTCTTCTTACTGCATGTTTACCGAATCATGCTGCACTTCTTATGCAAATAGCTACAAAGGTTTTAAAATCTATGTATATGTTGACAGAGTGGTGACATCATCTGCACTGAATATCTAGCATTTTTGTGGGCAGGCAAAAAAATGTTATAGTTCATTCTATTTAGCACATTATCAGTGTCGGTGTTTCGTACCACCGGCTAGTGAATTTGTCTGTTTGCGCGTGGGGATCCTGATGGTTAGCGAGTCAAGCATAAGTATGTATACTGGTTCAGACAATTTGCCCTACGTCCAGTGGGGTGGTCTGCTCGCGTTGCTCGCTCTGGTGTTCGTAGTAGGGGTTACAAACGGGCGAGGGAGAGAAGAGTTCTCAAGCCTCTGTAGAGTACGTGAGTGTTGTGTTGGAAGTGTTCGAGAGTCCCCTGAGAAGGAGTCCTGGCCTCCCCTTTTATACTCGAAGGGGAGGCCCTTTTACAGGGGGTCGGATGAAAAAGGGACAAACCCCCCGAGGGGTTTAAAGAAAAACCAGCCTAAGCCTAGCCTGATGTCTAATCTATTAGGTTATGCGTGCTTCTGTTCGTCGTCAGCGACCCGACCGTCCTTCTGTCATCTTCTGTCGTCTCTGTCCGTCAGTCCGTCCATACCGTGAGAGGAGGCAACGGTGGACGGGGGGCAAGCAGGCCCCTCTTTACCTCCTGGGTAAAGAGGGGGTCTCTCGGATGCTGCCTGCTAATATCCGCTGGTCTTCTACGGGCACCCGACGGTCTCTCGGTCTTTGGTCCCTTGACCAAGCGTCGCATATTTACGGGCGGTGCCCTTGTCTCACTGCCAAGCGGTCAGAAGGGCAGGCCTGTCCGTTACGTGCCCATACCTTTGTTACGGCAGGCTTATCGTGGCAGCCAAGTTGGCTTAGTTTCTTTGGCCTCATGATGATTTTGGTACAGTACGCCAGTCCTTAGCGCACCTTTTAGTGAATCCCTGTCCGTCCCGGTCGTCCAGGGACCCACAGGTACTGGGCGAGATGAGGGCCAAAGAATCCCCTCCAGGTCGGGCGATGCGGCCGTGATTCGGTCCTGCTTTTATTCTCCCGACCTTGAGGTCGGGCGAGGCGGACAGCCCCGACCTGGGGGCCTGCGTCCTTACCTTCCTTTCGGGGGTCGGGCGAGGCGGACGCCCTCTCTGTTCTGGGCCTTTAGTTGTCTTAACCAAGATAGGCCGGCGGCGGAGTCTTGATTGGATCGTTCTTCCTTCGTGGGCCGAGCCTAACCCCTTTCTCTTGGTTTTAGCTTTATTTATGGGTCAATCCTTTGCTTTGGGGGGCCCTGGTATTGGCCCCCGACAATCAGGTAGAGCTTCACGACAAGATATAGGACCAATTCAGTAGAAGAAAAAAGAAGAATAATAGGATTACCGATTTCATTTCTAATTTATCCCTGTCACTTCTTATCAGGGATGCCTATTTTCCATGGTAGGAAAAACCCGGACAGCCGAAAAACTCTGTTAGGCTTATGCACCATTCATCAATAGACACATCTCTTTCAGGTTTGATTCCTCCTTGTGCCCACCCCCCGTTTTCCCCCTTTTGCACCATTCATCAATAGACACGGTCAGGTAAATGACCAATGCTTCCAATAAGAGACTACATCACTTTTGAACATATCTCAATTTCTAAGCTTGATTTGAGTCACAGGATATCAACTAGGACAACATAAATGATAATACATCTTCGGAACGGTGTATGGTCTCAATCGAAAAGAGAATCAGAATGAATGGTTTGATCTGAACTGGCGAAATGTGTGCTAACAATTGTGAAATTCATATTGTACAGAAGTTGTTCCTGGCTCACGATTGGCTAAACAGGCATGAAAAATCTAGAATTTTGATCCTAACTCCCTGCTTGGAGCAGTCAAGTAGGTTTACAAACAGTAGTTGTATATTACCACCAACATTTTCACGTTATCCATGGGCATTGACCTTGAGTTGACACTTTACAGCTGCAAAAGCACAGATTTTTCAAGTTACTCGAGCTACATATGCACTTCTGATCCACATAGTAGCTTTGCTCTAACAACATATTCAGATTTAGGACAAGAGGTAACTAGATAACATAGTGCACCGATATAATTCTTTTACATCCGGCCTTCCTATTTAGCGGATACAATGTAAAGCTACCAAATACTTGTAGTATTGGTAAATTTTGTAATGAAATAGTGCAATTTGCGTACTGGAACAGGTTAAGCAAATTTTTTGAAAAAATATAATGTCTGAAGTAGTATTTCAGCATTGTGCTGTGTACAGAGCATGTCCTGAAATTGTTTGTGACAAGGAATTAAAACCCTAAGAATTAGATTGTATATACTGAAGAATCTTAGAAGCACATACAGTTCAACATCTTATATTACAATATCACGATCTACCTTCTCCATGATACAGTTCAACATCTTTTATTTTATTTATGACCCACTTTATCATCAAATGAATTTTAAGTTTGACTTATGATGGGAACTAGGGTGCCCGATCTTCCGTCAGGGAAAGGATAACTTGTTTTGGGCGAAGCCCGACACACCGATCCGGCTTCAAGTCAGCAAACTCAAACCCTGCAATCTTAGCACCACGACTCCTCTGGTTATCAACCGTAGTCACAATCCGGTTGACCTCGCCAAGAAGGCTAATTCCTGCCTGCGAAACGAAGAACACAAGCAAGAACTCGAAAGAACGCAGCACTCAATAATGGTGATAGCTGCAGATGAATGATTAAGCACACGAGTTGGGGTTTCACAAACCGATGAACGACGACCCTATCTCCAACAGAATAATCTAAGCAAAACCCGAGTCTAAGCGGCAGCGGCGGCTGCTGAGTTTATTAGCCTAGGGACGTCCTAGGGTTGGGGGCGCACCAGGTAGGGCGTCCTCAACTTGGGCCAAAGGCCCGACACGATACAAAGCCTGAAAAGGCCCAAAACAGGTGATGCAGTACCTTGTCAGTGGTCACACAGCGTGATCCACGAACCTTCTAGAGCTAGGACCAGAACCAAAACGACGGCGTCATCGTCCCCTTTCCAACGCATGCTTATACGCCTCGTTTCGATGTCGTATGAGGGAGATATCGCCGAAACCAGTGCAGGGGTATCGGTTGAATCCGAACTCCACGTGGCGGCTGAGTTGGAGACGAGTTGTAACTTGGGGAAGACTGTAGCATGTACGTGTTCAGCGTGGCGATGTCCTCATCATCCCCCCTTCTTGAACTGAAGTCATCCTCGACACCATTCCATCATCATCAAGCTCCTGCAAAAGGTTAGTGACAACAGGATCCGATGCACAAGACAAATGATCACTGGAAACAGAAAAAATATCTCGATAAAGCATAGTATAACAAGGTGCATCAGGATTATCACATAACGCAGCAGTAACAGATGTAGTAGCAATAAAAGCACCTCCATTTAACTTAATCCCTTTATGTGTATCATCATTAGAGGCATTGCTAGCACTTTCTTTCTTAGTATTTTCAGCAATCTCTTTAAAATGGTTCTTAATTTCAGCAGGAGATAAAGGAAGCAACGTAATTTTCTTGTTCTTATGCATGAAAGAGTATGTATTAGTTCTACCATGATGTGAAGCATCATTATCAAATTTCCATGGTCAGCCTAACAAAAGAGATGATGCATTCATAGGTACAACATCAAAATCAGCATAGTCATGATAAGAACCAACAGAAAAATGTATACGTGCTGATTTAGTTACCTTAGCCTTACCACTACTGTTGAACCATTCAAGATGGTAAGGATCTGAAATAGAACGAGTGGGCAAGCCAAGCTTCTCAACCAAATCTGAACTCACCAAATTATTGCCACTCCCGCTATCAATGATGGTGAGAACACGACAATTCTAAACAATGAGATACATGTGAAATAATTTTTTGCGCTGAATCTTCTCTTCTTCCTCTTATTCCTCTCTAGAGCTCAACGCACGCTGCACCATGAGACTAGAAAAACCCGCCGATGCCGTCAAGGAACTAATGGCCTCACCCTTTTCTTCCTCCGAATCATTTTCAACATCACTAGCACTTACATATCCACCATCAAGCGTAGCGATGAAAGCACGAGTACTTGAGCAGTCCTTGACGACATGTCCCATACCCTTGCAGCGGTGGCACACAATGTTTGCAGATTTACTTGAAGAGCTCTTGGTCGGAGTAGATGGTGTCTTGTTCTGCACATGAGACACATTGCTTACCTCAAAAACGAACGCAGGGGCTGGTGGTGATGATCGTGTACTCGCTGGTGGTGTGGAAGGAGAGACACCCGGCGATCTAGCTGCTGGTGGTGTAAAAGTTTTTGGCGTGTAGCTGCTGTAGGTGCTCTTACTTCGACCCTGCAATTCTTTTTCTACAAGCATAGCAAGCTGGAACAACTGGTTGGTGGTAGTAAATGGTTTATAGTCAACAATATCCTGAATTTCATGTCTCAAACCACCATAAAAACGACACACTTTATCCTCAGGATCCTCTACTACCCCACAACGAATCATGCCCTTTTGAAGCTCTGTATAATATTCCTGAACAGATAAATCACCCTACTCTAAACGTTGTAATTTCAAACGTAAAACACGCTTATAAGAGGCAGGAACAAAGCGATCATGCATAGCTATCTTAAGCTCATCCCACGAATCAGGTTGCATGTTTAAAGTACGACACTCTTGCCACCAGATAATAGCAAAATCTTTAAATTCACTAGTGGCTTGTCTAACTTTATGTTGATCAGGAACAAGATGGGAAGCAAATTTTTGATCTACTGTCATCTCCCAATCAAGGTATTCTTCAGCATCATATCTCCCATAAAAAGATGGTATGGTAAACTTAACTTTAGCATAAGGATCATCATGAGCACGAGTGCGGTTACCTCCCATACCTTTCTTGTTGCGTGCTAGAACGCGACGGGCACGATTGTCGCTTGTCATCCTGGCGCCTATCTTACCATCAGGACCATAGACAATGTCCTCAGGGTGATCAGTATCATCATCGAATGTCTCCTTTGTAGCACCATGGACCTCAAGTTGTTGCACCCTTGTGGTCAAAGTGGAGACTCGTTTGTTCACGTCCTCAAGTGTATGATTGCTGCTTTGGACCTCCTTTGTGAGCTTGCTAATCTCCTTCATGAAGAACTCCTTAAGGTCGTTGATGTTCTCCTGAAACTCACTTTTCAAACCAGGCACGTCGTCTGGCATAGTTAGTCAATAAGAAAGACCCTACGAGCTAGTTGGTTTGTCTGGTGGAATCACACCCTCACACACGTCTTACCAAGTTCTTACCAGGTTCTTACCAATGCAAGCAATGGATGGTACAACCGGTGGATGGGTCATGATACCTGTGAGGAAGTGGCTCCAAGATTGCAAGGTCCTTCGCTGTACTGACTGAAGAGTGTATGTGGAGTTGTAGGATAGACTTAATATATATGTATGTGGAACAAAATCGAATGCAGATTAGCCAAGTTCAATAAGTATCCAAAGTACAAGTCACAATTGCTGGCTAAGACGTGTCCTAGACGTAGCACAACAAGTTGGAACAAAAGATGATGGATAAAGCTCACATAACAGGCAAACAACACTCTATGCACTTGTTTTTAATCTTTTCAGCTTTTTTCCTCTCTTTTAGGGGGTGACTAGTAGAAATCACAACTTTTCTTTTTTTGAACTATTTTTTTATATTTTTCTCTGAACACTTATCACCAAAGATGAAAGCACAAAAAATTGAGAGCTCAAACTGAGATCAGATGTGGTCTACAGAAAATCAAACACGTTTGCCGAAAAGCGTGCAAGACAGTAAACCAATTTTTTAATTATACTCCCGATTTTTTTTGATTTTTTTGACAATTCACACCGACCTATGGGTGGGTGTGGATCGGCCCGTAATGGAGCCATGAAACTGCTGTAAAAATTTGAGCCAAAACGGAGCACCGAGCGAAAAGTTATGCCCGTTTTACTGAAGGTACCTCAAGTTATGGTTTTGAAGAGGCACAAAACGGCAGATAGCACGGCGGCGGCTAGGGCAAGACTTCCCTAGTATATGCAGCGATAGGATGCGCAAGATGAACACAAGAGGGGCTGTGAGGACTCGGTGTGTCCGAGGACCAGGTGGATGGTCGCTTCCTGGTGTGATGAGTGATTGACAACGTGGTGTGGATTGACGTTTCCCTTGACTCAAGTATTACAGGTGTAGAATGTGGCTTGGTTGCATTGGTGCAGGTGAAGAACTAGGCGCGAAAGGTCTTAGCCATGGCGACCTCCGAGGAGCGGAGAGACAAGTAGGCTTGGTTCGAGGGACCCGGTGGCCGGTGGATCAAGTGCGGTTCACATGCTGGCAAGAACGAGCAAGGGGACGTGGTTCCGGTGCGAGGTAGCGGCTCACAACCGAAGCTCGTATGCGGACGAGAAGCCGGCGCAAGGTGGCGGCTAACAACCGAAGTTTGCGCGCGGGGTTTGGTGATTTGGCCACAAAATCATCGGTGGACGGTTTCCCTTGGTTTGGGCCTCAAAACCAAGGACCGAGAACTCGATGTGGCGGAGATGGGCTGCTGGGACGAGTGTGGCTGGCAGGGGCGATTTAACCGCGCCCCAGGGCCGGTTTAACCGCCCCCCTGGGCTGGCCCAAAACCGGCGTCGAGGAGCTTCGATCCGGAGGACACGCGGCGTGACTGCAAGGCTTGCGTCGGAGGGAAGCTAGCTTGCGGTGGAAGGTGTCCCAGCCGGAAAATATCTGAGATACAAATGTCAAATTTGCCCTGAGGGGTATGTATCACTTAGGGGTAGTTTAGTCTTTAGAGCACCACCACTTGGACTACTAATAGCCCCTCCCAGGGCTGGTGGCTGCAATCTCTTTGGTTATCTCTTCTAGTTATCTCTTTAGTTTTTCCTTTGAACTAGTTTTCCCCTTCATCCCCTCCACCTAGAACCGCTTCGAATCTTTCCTAGTTTGTATAGGTGAATTCATGGTTATGTGATGGAGTTTGTGCTGCTCATCTTTGTGCCATGATTTGATTTCCTGAGCTCCCTTTTCTTTTTCTATTTTCGTGGGTATTTTCGGAGCTATTTTTGGGGGATTTTCGTTCTTCTCTTCCTAGAGCGTTTTCTCTCGGATTTCTTTGGGGGATTCACGTATGAGTGCCTTGTGCCTCTTTTGCTGGTGATCCTTTGCCCCCAAACGCCGGGAATCGCTCTGGATTTGAGATTTTTAGGATGAACTCGAGGTCATGGTGTTCTTCGTGAGATCTGCGATTCCGGGAGTTGTACTGAGTTAGAGGCCGAGATCTTTTGGGAAAACACTCCACTGGAGGTCTAGATCATCTGACCAAAATCTCGCCTCAAGAGCTCAAGCGGTTTGGGAGATCCACTTTTGGTTTGACCTTTTTCCCGAGCTTCCCAGGCCAGGGCGGTTTAACCGCCCCCCTGACCCGGTTTAACCGCCCCCCCTGGGGTGTGTTGGATCGAGTTTTGTTTCCGGCCGTTTTGCGTTCGTTTCGATCGAGTCGAGTTCCGCTGCATATTTCTTGTTCCTAGGGTCAGTAGCTTGACAGTGGCTACGTGATCTTGGCAAGATTGCTCTTGGAGGTTTCGGAGTTGGTTTGGAAAAATAGCCGGATCGGAAGGAAAGAATTTTTATCGGCTCCCATTCACTCCTCCTCTCTGGTCGCCGTTTCGGTCCTTCAGGCTGCAATGTAAGGCGAAGAACACAAGGCGGCTCGCAACCTATCTAGGGCTTGCACGGCGAGAGTTCACGCAAGGCGGCTAGCGAGGGCAAGTCGAGTAGTGTGGTGGCACGACTTGTGATCTGGTAATGGTGGATGGGATAGCGGCGGAAACAAAACACTGCAAGGGGCGATTGAACTACGACGATGAACACAATCTAAATCAGCAACAAGACTTTATCACGGACACAAACTCAACAAAGCAAATCTGGAAACGAAATTGCAAAGGCTAACGAAGGGTTGTAGGACAGCGGAATTTTTTTGTGGCTATTTTCTGGAGTTATAGGACGATGGAACAAAACTAAACTAGGGTAAGCCTGACGGTAATACCTGAGGCTCTGATACCACTTGATGGGAACTAGGGTGCCCGATCTTCCGTCAGGGAAAGGATAACTCGTTTTGGGCGGAGCCCGACACATCGATCCGGCTTCAAGTCAGCAAACTCGAATCCTGCAATCTTAGCACCACGACTCCTCTGGTTATCAACCGTAGTCACAATCCGGTTGACCTCACCAAGAAGGCTAATTCCTGCCTGTGAAACGAAGAACACAAGCAAGAACTCGAAAGAACGCAGCACTCAATAATGGTGACAACTGCAGATGAATGATTAAGCACACGAGTTGGGGTTTCACAAATCGATGAACGGCGACACTGTCTCCAACGGAATAATCTAAGCAAAACCCGAGTCTAAGCGGCGGCGGCTGCTGAATTTATTAGCCTAGGGACGTCCTAGGGTTGGGGGCGCACCAGGTGGGGCGTCCTCAACTTGAGCCAAAGGCCCGACACGATACAAAGCCTGAAAAGGCCCAAAATAGGTGACGCAGCACCTTGTCATGGTCACACAGCGTGATACACGAACCTTCTAGAGCTAGGACCAAAACCAAAACGACGGCGTCGTCGTCCCCTTTCCAACGCATGCTTATACGCCTCGTTTCGATGTCGTATGTGGGAGATATCGCCGAAACCGTGTAGGGGTATCGGCTGAATCCGAACGTCACGTGGCGGCTGAGTTGGAGACGAGTTGTAACTTGGAGAAGACTGTAACATGTACGTGTTCAGCGTGGCGATGTCCTCATCAACTTATCTTTTCGTATATTTATAATAACTTTTTGAATAAGACAAATGGTCAAAGTTTGCAAAAAAAAGTCAACGGCGACATGTATTTCGATACGGAGGGAGTAGTTACTAATGATGTATCCTCATACCACCCTGATGGGTTCCTAATTCCATTGAAGTTCTTATTTCTGTCGAAGTAGTAGTACGTAATCTTTACATTTGTTGAGGTAATGTGCTCTGAAAGAGGAGGGGTGATCAGGTTAGAAGCTAATGTATGAATAGAAATCATGCTGCTCATCTGGTCTATCAATATCATCCTGAAATACTTTGATTTCAGCCAAAATCATACGGAAGTATGTGTTGATTTGTCATGAAAAGTAAGCAACTGCAGTCTGCAATAGACCAGATAGTTCAGTCCATGGGCCCGCGACAAACACGCTTCCAACATTTGGCCCATGGCGCACGGCGGAAGCGGAGGCAGCGCCCTCCTTGTCCACCATGGCCCGGCTTGTCGGGATCGAGGAAATCAGGGGCGCGTTCCCCGGCGGCCACTTCCCCGGCCACCACCCCGTCGCCCCCTCCCTCTCCTCTGCCGCGGCCGAGACGCCGGCCGCCGACGGCGTGGACCGCATCAGCGCCCTCCCGGACGGGCTCCTCCGCGACATCGTCTCCCGCCTCCCCGTCCGCGACGCCGCGCGCACCGCCGCGCTCGCCCCGCGCTGGCGCGGCCTCTGGCGCCCCGCCCCGCTCGTCCTCCGCGACGCCGACCTCCGCACACCCAACGGCGAGCGCGCGCACCTCGAGGCAGCCGTCGGCCGGATCCTCGCCGACCACCCGGGCCCCTTCCGCGACGTCAACCTCTCCCACTGCACATCCTGGGGGCGCGAGCTAGGCGATTGGGCGCGCCACCTCGCCGACAAGGGCGTCCAGGACCTCGTCTTCCTCGACAACCCACCCTTGCCGCGCCGCCCCGCCGACATCCTCCAGTGCGCCTCGTTCCACCGGCTGCCCGCCGACATCCTCCGGTGCGCCTCGCTCCGCCGGCTCTTCCTTGCAACCTGCACGTTCCCGGATACCTCCGGCGCTCCCCGTGGCGCCAACGTCTTTCCCCACCTCAAGGAGTTCAGCATGTTGAGCGCCAGCATGAGTGAGCACGACCTCGAGCACATGCTTGCCTGCAGCCCCGAGCTGGAGACCCTCGCGCTCATCCTCAGCAGAATGACCAAGCACATCCACCTCCGCAGCCAAAGCCTCAAGTGCATGCTCCTCTGGAAGGGTTTGGTAGAGGAGCTTGCCGTGGTTGATGCCCCGCACCTGGAGAGGCTCGTCCTCTGGCGAGCGGTCGGTGATCATCAGCGTATGGTACTCAAGATTGATGGTGCACCTGAGCTGCGTGTGCTTGGCCGCTTGGATCCAAGACTTCACCAACTGCAGATTGGCAACACCATCATCAATGTACTAGTAGTACCTTTCACCTCTTTCAGTAAGGAAGTTTTGATTTACCCATCTTAGTGGTCCGTGAACCTTCTGTGTTGCATTGCAGGCTCAGACAAAGGCGAGCTCAAGATGCAGTGTCCCAAGTGTCAAGATCTTGGCTTTAGAGCTGAATTTTGGTGTTTCTAAGAATGTCAATATGCTAACCAGCTTCCTCAGATGCTTTCCCAATGTTGAAAAACTGCACATTATGGTAGCATTCCACTCGCTCATTCAGTTGTCATTTGCAAATCACATTCACCCAGCTGCCTTCACAGTTCGGAAAATATAATTTTTTCAGGCACAGTTCACTGAACTCCTCACTAATTTTGCAGTCTGCTAGAGATGGTGAAGGCACTGACGGGCACCATGCCAAGTTCTGGCAGGAGGTTGACGCTATCAAGTGCGTGAAGTCACACGTCAACAAAATTATCATCCATGAATTCCAAGGGGAGCAAAGCGAGCTCGGATTCGTCAAGTTCATTTGCAAGCCGCAAGCGTGCTCGGAAACTCCAGACTTGGGTGCTTGTGTTGAGCAAAGAAACATTCGCTTCAGCGTGTGAGGTGGATAAAGTGAAGTGCCAACTGAGGGAACTAACTACAGGTTCATGGGCTGGCAAAGATTGTAAAGTGTTGCTGGCGGGTCCTAAACCAGATAACACATGGAGCTTCACTAAAGCATCTGATCTATCTGTTAAAGATCCGTTTTGGTGATGAATTTGAAGGTGGCTATATATTTCATGATGTAAAACCTTGAGGAACTGATTTACCCTCAATTCTGTTGCTGTGTCGACATATGCAGCTACTCCTGGCAGTGTTTTAGTTTTGTCAGCATTTCTTTTCTGGAGGTAGACATATTTCAACTTTCAACTAGCACAAAATGGTTGTAAGTGTTGAAGTTACTAGCTCTATAAACTGCTGTATCGTTTCATGTTTGATGCTGTGGTAGTTGTTATTGGGGATATTACATTGCTTGTGAATTGTGGTACTATCTTCTTCGGTAGCAGGTTCTGCAGCCAGGTGATTGTACTTTTGTATTCACTGGGTTACTCGTGCATGGACTTGTGTCAATTTCATTTATCATGAGAATTACGTTTAGGGGCGGATCTAGGCCTGTTTATTGGGGTCAGCTGACCCTGATGAAATTTGTAAATCGTTTAGTAATCGCTGTTCTCTTTTATTGTGCAGTGAAGCAAGAACAAGCTATGTTGTTGAGTTGTTGACTCATTTACCCCATGCATTACGGTGAATTGGTGAAAGCAGTGGCAGCAACGGTGGTAGTTAGACTCGTTTGTTGCAGTCTGTTTGTGTTGCAATGTTTGGTGACATCATTTTGATTGATCTGGCACATATCTTTATAATTCATAGCACCTTTGACTCGTTGTGGTCTCGTTGGTTCAGATTTCGAACATGCTGCAGATGTTTTGTTGATGCCAATAAAGACTGCTTATTTCAGAGTTCTGAAATGAATACTGATTGATGATAGTGCTAGTGATGCTTATGCTCACACCACCTTAATCGGTGCCTAATTCTATGAAACTCTGCTGGAAACCACTTGGATGTTACTACCTAGACTAACTATTAATACACGATTTTAAAGTTCTTTTCTCTGTCGAACTATAATATTGTAGTCTTTAAATTTGAGCTAGTGTGCTCTGACGAGGAGGGTGTGATCCGGTGATCCAGCAAGCGTTCCACTATCAAGAAGAGTAGCTATGTTCTTCCTTTGTTGCGAACTGCAATGCATGGATAGTACATAGTCTATCAATATCTTTGTGAAACAATTTGTCTCAGCCAAAATCATATGTATTGATTGCATAAACCGAAGCAAAACCATATATTATGACTACATAAAGTAAACAGCTAAGAAAAAGCTAGTTCAGTCATTGAAGAGGAATTTAAACAACTACTGATGAATACATACAGGTAAGATCGTCAACTTATGGCTGTGTGCATCTAGTGATGCAGAAGCTGCACTCCTGAACCGTCGGTCCTGTTAATCTACTGTTTCCCTGCATATTAGTAAAAGGACAGGTAGCTTATATCTGTTTGCATCTAGTTATACTGATGCCTGAAGTTTCTTCTAGTCTCCAAACAGCTGTGTTGAACATCATGTTTTTCCAGCAAACCTATTGAGCCAGATCGCCTGTTTGATTGTCTCCCCAAGTCTCTGCGGCCAACAAAAGGTGACAACGAGGCTGATGGAGGGCCGCTCTGATCATCCATCCAAAGGCTTGGAGACTGCCATATACCGGACGCCAACTCTGGTTCCTCCCAGAACATTGCCTCTCATGAATGACATAGCTCAGCAGTTGGTTCAGGCTCGAAATCAGCAGTCTAGCTACAAAATGTATAGGTATGTTTCGATTTTCTTTTATTATGGTTTTACATCTATTCTGGGATTGCTCCTTCCTCATCTCACTTTCTGAAGGACCGATTAGGCGACCAGCAGGTGGAGTGAACGGGAGTCGATAAAAATTTCTCTCAAGATCCGGCTTCTCCCAACTCAAGTCCAAAGCCTACCAACCAATCTTGCCAAGATCACGTAGCTACTGTGAGGCTACTGACCCTAGGAACAAGATCAACGCAGCGGAACTCGAATCGAACAAATCCAACAAGAATCGAACGAAAACAACCCAAATCAGCAACTCGCGGCCAGGGGCGGTGACACCTCTCTCCAGGGGCGGTTGCACCGCCCTTGCCTAGCACATCAGCCAGGGGCGGTCACACCGGTATCCGAGGGCGGTCGCACCGGTCTTGCCAGACAGCACGGGAAAAACTCGAACTCAAAGTCAACTCGCGAACGGATATCCCAAACGGCTTGGAGTCTTGAGACGAAACTTTGGGTAGATAATATACACCTCAAGGAGAGGCTATGCCCCAAAAATCTCGGACTCCAACTCCCTAGCACTCCAGGAATTTCAAATCTAGCGAAGAACACACCCACCACGAGTTCATCCTGAAATCTTCAAATCTAGTCTGATTCCCGGCGTTTGGAGGCAAGGGATCACCAAGAAAAGAGGCACAAGGCACTCATGTGTGATTCCCCCAAATAAATCCGAGAGAAAACTGGCTAGAAGGTGAAGAACGAAAATCCCCCAAAAATGGCTCCGAAAATACCTCTGAAAATGGGAAAAAGAAAAGAAGCTCGGGATTCAAATCATGGCACAAAGATAAAGAGATCTCAATCAACCAACCATGAATTCACCTATACAAACTATGAATGATTCAAAATAGTTCTAGGTGGAGAGGATGAAAGGGAAGGGAAACTAAACAAGCCAAATTGAAAATAACTAGAGAGATGACAGCCACCACCCCTAGGGGGTCTATTATATAGTCCAAATGGTTGTGCTCGAAAGACTAAACTACCCCTAAGCGATACATACCCCTCAGGGGCGAATATGACATTTTCTGCGAAGATTTTTCCGGCTGGGACACCTTCCACCGCAAGCTAGCTTCCCTCCGACGCAAGCCTTGCGATCACGCCGCGTGTCCTCCGGATCGAAGCTCCTCGACGCTCACGGGCGACCTGCCCAGGTGGGACCGGTCACACCGCCCCTGGGGGGCGGTTGGACCGCCCCTGGCTGGCAGGCTGGGCCGTCGCTACGTCGAGTCCTCGGCCTTGGTTTTGAGGCCCAAACCAAGGGAAACCGTCCATCCGGTGGTCTTCTGGCCAAACCACCAAACCCCGCGTGCAAGCTTCGGTTGTGAGCCGCCACCTTGCACCGGCTTCATGTCCGCGTACGAGCTTCGGTCGTGAGCCACTGCCTCGCACCGGAACCACGTTCCCTTGCTCGTTCTTGCCACCATGTGAACCGCACTCGATCCATCTGGCCACCGGGTCCCTCGAACCAAGCCTACTTGTCTCTCCGCTCCTCGGAAGCCGCCATGGCTAAGACCTTTCGCGCCTGTTCTTCACCTGCACCAATGCAATCAAGCCGCATTCTACACCTGCAATACTTGAGCCAAGGGAAACGTCAATCCACACCACGTTGTCAATCACTCATCACACCAGGGAGCGACCATCCACCGGTCCTCGGACACACCGGGTCCTCACTTTCTGTCCACATATATGAATATAACACTTGACTTTTTATAATTGAATCTATCCCCTTGCTTCAGGGCCTTACTTCAGGGCCGAATCACCGCCCTGCAGGGTCGGTCAGACCGCCCGTCCAGTCAAGGCAAAAAATGCAAGTCACAAAAAAATGCTCACAATGATGTCGTTTCAACTTGAAAACCTTCCATAAGTGCCCAACAATGTATTCCAATGCTCAAACTCTCCCCCTTGTTGACAATGCACAAATCAAGGCAAAAATGCAAAAATTTCAACTCTAGGCTTCTCAAATAGGCAATGAGCAATACAAAATTCTACAAGTTAGAGAAAAGGCAAACTAGACAGGTCATAGCATCATAAGGGCATTGCCGTCAAGAAAGTGAAGATATATCTATTTGACAAAGCCATGATCAATTTGTGCCATTTTTTCAAAAGTTTCAGCTCATGAGCAAAGTCCTAAACATGGATTATTTAAGCAAAAATAAACTTCATCTCACCAAGATCATGATCGAACAAGCATTCTTGACGAAAGATCATTATAAATGCCCAAAATCTATCTCATGTCATGTCAAAGCACGGAGCCATGTGTTCACTTCTCATGGGAGACTTCTCCGGCAAAACAACATGCAACCGCTTAGCACCCATGTGTGCAAGAGCGTGCAATGGTGAAAGCATAGAGACATGAGCATAAATATTTTCAAATATATCTTTTTCTCATCTTTCTTCTTTCATGCATAGACATCTCATTTTTCAAGTTTTTCAATTTAAGCATGGTACGTGAAATGTCTTTGCGACAAAAAGAAGCTTATGCTCCTCCACAAGATAAACATGGGCTAAACATTTACAATGACAAAGGTCTTTGACCCAATTGAAAAGAATAACACATCCTAGCATGATCTTAAGCAAGATATAGCCATTTCGGCTCAAACAAGACATGCAAAGGCATTTACTCATGGGTGAGAGAGTTTAAGTTCAGTTTGTCATTTTAATTCAAAAAGGAGACTATCTCAATAGAATATATATCAAAACCATCAAGAGCATAGCCATCCATACAATCAATCCATAGCCAGCCTGCCTAAACTCTAAAATGTAGCAAGTTGTAGCAATCACTGCATATAGGAGAAGCTCATCCTAAGATATGATACAAATGCAGCATGATATATCACAAGATCCAAAGATAAAAAACTATACATCAAGATAAAAAACAGAAAAATGTACATCAAGATACAAAGATGGTACAATAGAATACATATGCTACAAGAGAAGCCTCCAAAACTCAGCTCAGAAAAACGCACACACACCAAGTTCTCCTCGCAAGCGGGTGAAGGTAACTTGGTCATGTGGCTTAGTGAAAATGTCTGCAAGCTGGTTTTGGGTAGAAACATGGGCAAGCTCAAACTCAAAACACAAGCGCGATCAAAGCACAAATACACTCCCTTGGAATGAGCAACCAAAATGCAAATCCAAGGTTCAGGTTCAAATTTCAAACACCCATGAAATGCACAACCAAAGTGCCAACTCAGCAACCTCACAAACTCATGCTATCCAAAAGCTCTAAGCAAGATCCTCTCCTTTCCAAATCAAGTCGAGCAAATACTCCCCATTAAATAAAGCCGAGCCCCCCTCAATCAAAGACACCTAGAAAAACTAGAAAAGGTGTACAAAAGCAAATGGAAAGCTCCATCATAAAAAGGAAGAGAAATCTCAAATGAGGAAGATGCAACAAAAGATACCAACTAAAAGGATACCAGATAAACAAATGTACAATATGCTACACAAAACATAAAAATCATGATACAGACACAAAGCAAGCTAAATATACACAGATGAACATAAGAGTGTACAAGGGATATACTCATAATATATAGTGTACAAGGGCCACATCGGGGCCATCCAAAAAGTTGTGGAGAACCATCAAACCTTGATCATGCAAAAGACCAAGAGTCACCAAGCTCATGTTCTCCATACCTCACACCTGCACAATCAAAAGCGAGAACGAGAACGAGCGAATGACTCGACACTAGGGTTAGCACAGAAAGAGTCAAACTAGTGTCGGGCCATCTACTCAAAAGAAGGGTTAGCAAAATCAACGTCACTCTGTGGAATCCTCTCATGTCTCACCGTTGAACCTCTAGTTCCACGTGGGGGAAAACGTGGCCTAGTCTCTCTCCTAGCCTCAAAGCTACGGTCGAACCTCCCTGCACCAAACTGACCACGAACCGGAGGCCGCCTAGCAAACTCACGACTAGCTGGAACACCACGACTACCAAACGAAGGAACTGTACGCACAAAAGCCTCTCTCCTAGGCAAGGGTGAACGAGATACAGGCACACTACGGGAAGAGTAGTACCTGTCCCTGTTACCCATCTCCTTCTCTCGTCTCACCTCCCTCTTCTTCCTCCAGCAAAACTCTTCTAGGTGACCATCCCTTCCACAATGTTCACAATGGAAGCGGACTGGTTTTGGCTTTGGGGTTTCTCTCGGCTGTGGACTCTCTCTCGACTGGTAAACCCCACTCCTCACAAAGGTCACTCTCCTCTGGAAGTTGTTTGTCTTTGGTGGAAACTTGGGAGGATCTGGAGTGGTGTCAAGCTTGTTCAACAGGTAGTTGGGTTTATGTGAGAAGCTCTTCTTTGGTGCAGTTTTCTCTGGTGGTGTTGGGGTATTTGTGGTGGAACTAGTTTGCTCTCTCTCTTTCTCACCACTACACTCACCAACTTTCTCAGAACCCCGACCACGACCATCAGCTCTCTTGAACCCAGCAATCAACATCTTAAGCTGTGGCTCGCAACCCGACAACCAACCCAAACATTGTCGCAACTCATCATTCTCATCTTGCAAACGATCTATACATTGTTCTAGCTCAACATTCTTCAAAGCTACAACATCACAAGCAGAACAAGAATTTGCAATAGGAGATTTCAATTGAGCTTCAAGCGAACTAATCATCGTACGAGATTCAAGCAACTGAGCATGTAAAGTAGGACAAGAAGTACAAGCACCTAACAAAGATGATCTAGACTTCAATTCAGCAAGCTCAACCCTAGCACCTTCTAGTTCATCAAGGCATGTCATGTGTTTATCCTTAAGAGCTACCAAATCAGCAAGATGCACATCACAGAAAGAGCATTCAATCTCATCAGAAACAACAGGAGCATCTTTCAACACACCTATCTCAGCTCTAGCACTTGCCAACTCAGCTTCAAGCTCAGCCACTTTCTTGCTAGACTCGCTAAGCACAGACTCAAAATCCATCGCCTTCTTTCCAGTCTCAGAAAGTAAGGCCTCAAGCTCAGCTGTTCTTTCCTTTGACTCTCCTAGCAAGGACCTAAACTCTCTCTTCTCCTTGTTGGTCTTCCTAAGCACATCATCGCGATTATCGACCAACTGCTCTAATCTAGCAATCTCCTTACGTAAAGAGGTAGGATCGGTCAATACCTCATCCTCGGAGTCGGAGTCGTAGTCGCAGTCGGAGACGTTCTTGTTGTTGGAGTCGTGCGCCACGGTGCAGAAGTTCATAGCGACCCCAGAAAGCCCGTTGAAGTTGCGGTTCTTGTGCTTCTTCTCCTTGCGGTGGTCGCAGTCTTCTTCCTCGCTGCTTGAGCTTGACGAGGTGTCGGTGTCTCCTCCTTGTTCTTGTGCTTGGAGTGGTGCTTGTCTTTGGAGCGGTGCTTGTGCTCATCTCGCGGGCAGTGCTTGTGTTTCTTGATTTCCTCGGGGCACTCGGAGATGAAGTGGCCCATCTTCCCGCATCTGTAGCACGTACTCCCGGCACGCCTCGAACCCTTGCAGTTCTGGTACATCCTCTCGAACCTCCTCGTGAGCAACGCGAGATCCTACTCGCTCAGCACCTCATACTCCTCATCTGGAAGAGACACAAGTGAAGACAAAGCAAAGTGTCTGGAAGTGTTAGCCTATTGTTGGTATTTCTTGTGACCTACAAATAAATCCGCAAGCGTACGGATACCGATGTAGCTTTCACCCGGGAGTATTCCAGGGATCGATTTCCATAGGGAACGAGAAGTGTACTAATCCTTTAATTAATTCATCCGAAAGGGTAATATGGGGGATATGGATGACAACAAAAAGAAAAGAAGAGATAAAAAGGCTGAGGGTACAGAGGGTACTTGTGTAGCAATACTGGATATTTCGATAAATCAAGCAAGTCAGACTTGTTCAAGAGAGTTCACTTCGGGCGCCTGAGACACCACCACTCACAGAAAGGGATGAGAAGGGGAGTGGTACCGCCTACCCCTAAGTCCTACAGACCAGAACTAACGTGGTGGATTACATCGGCCGGACAGGGCTGTCACCACCTGCCGGCTACCACAACTATTCCGTTGAACTGGGTGCAAACCAAGGTAACGACTAGTCTAGGCACCACGCCTATACTAATAATTACTACTTCACTTGAATTCAGAGCAAAGCACCCACTACTAAGTAGTGAACGAGGAACCAGAGAACAAGCTAGCAAGACTGAATGCTTAATGAATTAGAAGGAAGCCAGAGTTACCAGACAAGACCCGGATGTTACTCAAAGTTGAGCCGCATCCGCCAAGGTACAAAGTGGAAGAGAAGCCGACAGCTCTGGCTTCTCTCCCGGACTCTCATCTCACCTCTCTCCCTATTTTCTAAGTATGGAAGTGGTAGCACTTCTCCTCTATTTTGTTGTGACCTTGAGTGGGTGTGAAGGGCGCCTTTTATAGCCTCCCAAGCATGGATTCCTACGTAACTATCACGCCACCATCTTGCTTAGCTTCCACGCGAAAGGGGAGGCGTAACGGCCACGGAAGCAGGCCGGCCGGCCTCATCTAGGCCGTTCGGCCTGGCAATGTTGCCATCTGGCACCGCCTTTCGTGTGGACGCTCCTGATGATGTCGTGAGGTTGGTAGTTGCTGCATTGGTGGCAGTTGTGACAGTTGGAGGCCGAACGGCCTAGGAGAGGCCGGTCGGCCTGGCCCTGACTCCTCTCGGCCCTCCGTTGCACCGACTCGCTCATCAACGGTTGCATGTTGTCCCTTGAGGCGGTTTTGGTTGCGTTGATTTGAAGCTGTCCGAGAATCCTAGGTTGGTGGACCCTTCAATCCATGCCTTAGGCCTTTCGGGTCCTTGGATCAAACCAACATTGATCTCACATCTCTGGGTGTTTGTTGATGTGTTAGTTGTCCCCTGGATCAATGACGTGGCCAGCTGAGGGGATAGGAGGCCGGTCGGCCTAGGCTAGGCCGGCCGGCCTGGGTTTGGCTCCATATTTGCTCTCTTTTCTCCTGTATGCTCTTGCACTCACAAATCATTCAAAACTTGTGGAACTCATTAGTATAAATGATGTTAGCATGATTATCACTAAATGAGCATGAAATCCGGAGAAATGTTGACGGTAAAATCCTATAATAACGACCGTCAACACCTGTCCATAACCAGAGCCACCGACGAGAGCCAGACTATGGGGATCAGTCGGACTCTTCGTCTTGGCAAGCAGCTGTCTATCAACCTCAGAAGACTTCAACTTGGAGAAAAGCTCATCAATCGACAAAGTTTCATAATTAGCCGACTCCATGATCGCCTCAACCTTGGCACCCCACATGGATCTATCAAGTGCTTGCAAGAGCTTGATAGCTCTGTCATGATCCGTGTATGGGAGTACGGTAATGTTGGCTTTTCATGTTGTTGACTATGGAAGTGAAACGCTGAAACAAAGCATCAACAGACTCTCCAGGCAAGTGAGCAAAATTCTCATACTCTCCGCGATACATCAAGAAAAGCCTAGCCTTCACATGGCTATCACCACCGTGGGCTACCTTGAGCTTCTGCCAGATCTGGCTAGCTAGGTCCTCGCCCAAAACTCGCTCAAACTCCTCAGCCGACAAAGCACGGAACAAGTAGTTGACAGCTCTAGCGTTCGCTTTGAACTTATCTTTTGCATCTTGGGCATCTAAATTGGTGGGATTGACATAGTTTTCATCTTTGGTCACATCCCACAACAACTTTCCTCTGCCTCGCAAGAAAGCGCCCATATGCGCAACCCAGTTCGGATAATTTTTCCCATCGAAGTGCGGAGGCCCGGAACCCCGATCGTGGTACGCCATCTTTGGATCTTAGACTGATTAGAGTCGCAAAGACCCGTAACCGGCTCTGATACCAATTGAAGGACCGATTAGGCGACCAGAGAGGGGGTGGGGGGAGTGAATGGGAGCCGATAAAAATTTCTCTCAAGATCCGGCTTCTCCCAACTCAAGTCCAAAGCCTACCAACTGATCTTGCCAAGATCACGTAGCTACTGTGAGGCTACTGACCCTAGGAACAAGATCAATGCAGCGGAACTCGAATCGAACAAATCCAACAAGAATCGAACTAAAACAACCCGAATCAGCAACTCTCGGCCAGGGGCAGTCACACCTCTCTCCAGGGGCGGTTGCACCGCCCTTGCCTAGCACATCAGCCAGGGGCGGTCACACCGGTATCCGAGGGCGGTCGCACCGGTCTTGCCAGACAGCACGGGCAAAACTCAAACTCAAAGTCAACTCACAAACGGATCTCCCAAACGGCTTGGAGTCTTGAGACGAAACTTAGGGTAGATGATATACACCTCAAGGAAAGGCTATGCCCCAAAAATCTTGGCCTCTAACTCCCTATAACTCGAGGAATTTCAAATCTAGCGAAGAACACACCCACCACGAGTTCATCCCGAAATCTTCAAATCTAGGCCGATTCCCGGCGTTTGGGGGCAAGGGATCACCAAGAAAAGAGGCACAAGGCACTCATGTGTGATTCCCCCAAAGAAATCCGAGAGAAAACGGGCTAGAAGGTGAAGAACGAAAATCCCCCAAAAATGGCTCCGAAAATACCTCCGAAAATGGGAAAAAGAAAAGAAGCTCGGGAATTCAAATCATGGCACAAAGATAAAGAGATTAAGCTCAATCAACCAACCATGAATTCACCTATACAAACTATGAATGATTCAAAATAGTTCTAGGTGGAGAGGATGAAAGGGAAGGGAAACTAAACAAGCCAAATGAAAAATAACTAGAGAGATGACAGCCACCACCCCTAGGGGGTCTATTATATAGTCCAAATGGTGGTGCTCGAAAGACTAAACTACCCCTAAGCGATACAAACCCCTCAGGGGCGAATATGACATTTTCCACGAAGATTTTTCCGGCTGGGACACCTTCCACCGCAAGCTAGCTTCCCTCCGACGCAAGCCTTGCGATCACGCCGCGTGTCCTCCGGATCGAAGCTCCTCGACGCTCACGGGCGACCTGCCCAGGTGGGACCGGTCACAACGCCCCTGGGGGGCGGTTGGACCACCCCTGGCTGGCAGGCCGGGCCGTCGCTACGTCGAGTCCTCGGCCTTGGTTTTGAGGCCCAAACCAAGGGAAACCGTCCATCCGGTGGTCTTCTGGCCAAACCACCAAACCCCGCGTGCAAGCTTCAGTTGTGAGCCGCCACCTTGCACCGGCTTCATGTCCGCGTACGAGCTTCGGTCGTGAGCCGCTGCCTCGCACCGGAACCACGTTCCCTTGCTCGTTCTTGCCACCATGTGAACCGCACTCGATCCATCTGGCCACCGGGTCCCTCGAACCAAGCCTACCTGTCTCTCCGCTCCTCGGAGGCCGCCATGGCTAAGACCTTTCGTGCATGTTCTTCACCTGCACCAATGCAATCAAGCCGCATTCTACACCTACAATACTTGAGCCAAGGGAAACGTCAATCCACACCACGTTGTCAATCACTCATCACACCAGGGAGCGACCATCCACCGGTCCTCGGACGCACCGGGTCCTCACTTTCTGTCCACATATATGAATATACCACTTGACTTTTTATAATTCAATCTATCCCCCATGTTCCTTCAGAGATTCCAGTGCTTCAGCTCTAGAAGTGAGCCTTAGGAAGCTTGGTGTGGAAAAGCTTAGTAAAGATGATGTACAAAGAATGCAATGGGAGGCTCTGGAGGCTAAAATTGGGAACTGGTGCGAATTGATGTGAGGATTCTTCTTAAAATGTACCCATGTTATGTATGTCCATTTCAGCATTAAGATAACATTGTTTCTGCTTTTTCTTTTTTTTCTCGAACCACGTAGGAGAACTGCACGTCATTTTATTAAGGTAGAAAAAGAGTTACAATGGTCTAGACAGACCCCCGGCGCCCTATAAGGGCACCACTCCCTTACAAAAAACTTTGCGCCACTAGAGACGACGAGAAATTAGCCCATGCTTTTTAGGCCATGGAAGCTGACGACCTAGACAACAACTCCTTGAGTTTGGAGGCCCCTACTAAGCACTAGAGGCTTCCTTCCAAACTTGCATACCTGAGAACGTCTTGAGCACTTGGCCTTTGCTTCTCAAAAACACATGAGTAGCGACGTTTCCACAATTCCCAAGCCACCAGGATTACTAGAGAATTAAGGCCCTTTCGAGCCTCCTTTGGAGCTGCTGTGATCATTCTCCTCCACCATCCTGAAAAGCGGGCAGCAGTAGATTGTTCTCGAATATGCAGGAGAGCTGCATATCATTGCATCAAGAAAGAAGAGTATGGCAAAAATAGCCTTACACCACAACACAACACCACACCAACACACTCACACACAACCCTCACACGACCACCAGGCACAGCAACACTGACAACTAGTCAGGGGGACCTGCAGCGACCAAAACACTCAAACCTTTTGCACCAGCCAGTAACCAAAGCTCGCCTTCCTCCCATGCAAGGAGGAGAGCTTGATTAATTGTTGGAGCAACCTGATTAAACACCGCATCGTTTCTTGTTTTCCAAATGCTCCATGCCCCTAGCACGACTAAGGTGTTAAAACCTTTTTTAATGGATGTATGCACTCTATCTTCAGCTTGCTGCCACCAGTTGTAGAAAACCAAGTCATCTGCTTGTGGGGTAAGTTCATGCAGCCCGTAACAGGAGAAAAGCTCATGCCAGAATTGGCGAGCGAACACACATGAAGAGAGGAAATGGTTGATGGTCTCCCCTTCCTGGTCACAAAGTGGGCATTGCTCCGGGTGAGGAAGACTCCTGCAGGGAGTCTGTCCGCTGTCCAACAGCGATTGTGAGCTACGAGCCATAGGAAAAACTTGCATTTTCTTGGCGCCCAGATTCCCTAAATTAACTTGCAAGCCTGAAAATAAATGGACCCATGGAAGAAGGCTTCATAAGCTGATTTGGTAGAGAATTGCCCTGATGCCTCGAAGCGCCACTTGTGAGTATCCTCTATATCAGGCCGCATCACCACCCCTTGCACTAAAGACCAGATGTCAAAATATTCAGCAAGCACAGCAACTGACCGATGGCCTTGTATATCTTCCACCAACAAATTGTCAATCAGAGCTTCCTGCACCGTTCGTCTGTTTGCTCTTCTTTTTGGGACGCAAGCAAATAGGTTGGGAGCCAATGCCTCAATTGAACACCCATGCAGCCATTTATCAGTCCAAAATTTTGTGTTTGCACCATTGCCCACTTCAGACACTATAGCAGAGGAGAATAAGGACTTTGCAGAGCTATGCACCTGGACTGGAAGAGAGCTCCAAGGTCTCTCCGGTTTAGTTTTGCTGAGCCATAACCACCTTACCCTGAGAGCCCAACCAAAACGCTGTAAATCAAGAATACCAAGACCCCCAAGTTCCTTGGGCCTACTAACTTTTGTCCATGCTATCAAGCAGCAGTAGATTGTGGTGCCAAATGCACCGATCCTAACTGTTGCAAAATTATGGTCCAGATTTCTCGAGCAAAAACACAGCCAGCCAACAGGTGGTTTAGCTTCATGATCACAAAAAGGGCAAGCCTCCGGACGGGGCAGATTCCTCTTGGCCAGACGACCAGCTGTCCATACATGGCCATGGAACACCAACCAAATGAAAAACTTACAGCAGGGAGGAGCCCAAGTTTTCCAAATTCTTCTCCATGGACTAAACGTGATGGATCCCACAAAGAAGGCCTGGTAGGCAGATTTGCTACTATATGAGCCATCCTGAGTGAACTTCTATTTGTAGTGATCTTGCACATCCTGATGCAGGATGACACCATCCACCATATCCCAAATATGCAAGCAGTCGATCATCACTTCTACAGTAAGAGTTCCCCTGATGTCATGTACCCAGCTTCTATTTTGCAGTACCTGAGCTACAGTCCTTCTTTTAACAGTTCTCTTTGGGACGGCTTGGAACAAATTAGGAGCTATTTCAGCCAAGGTCTTTCCATCCAACCACCTATCCTTCCAAAACAGTATCTCCTCCCCATTACCAACTATAGCATTCACTGCTACATCAAAGAGGGCTTTGGCTTTTGCATTAACAGGAATAGGGAGACCAGCCTAAGGTCTATCCGGGTCTGTTTTTTGTGCCCATAACCAACGTATTCTCAGTGCGGAGCCAAGTAGTTCCAGATTATGAATCCCTAGGCCTCCATACTTCAATGGTCTTGTACCTTCTCCCACGCCACCAAACAATTGCCACCATTGGCCTGACCATGGCCCTTCCGTAGGAATCCTCGTCTTTTCTAATCAATAGCTTTGATGAACCATTTTGGAACGTCCATAGCTATTTAAAGATAAATTGGAGAAGCAATCAGCACTACCCTTACCATCACCAGCCGTCCCGCTTTATTCATTAGAGAAGCCTTCCAACCAGGGAGATAATCCGCAACTTTATCAATTAAAGGCAGCAACACCTCCTTAGTTGGTTTACCAATGGTGAGCGGGAGACCAAGATAGGTACAGGGGAAATCCTTGATGGTGCATGAGAGAATATTAGATGTGTTTGTCAACTCCTCATCAGAGCACTGGATTGGGGACACAGAGCTCTTGGACATATTGGTTCGAAGACCAGAGACATGTCCAAGCATATCCAGAAGGTGCTTGATCATAGTCAAGTCTAACCTGCAGGGTCTCAAAAATATGACAGCATCATCCGCATAGAAGGATACCCTGTGTCGAGCTTGCTGGACAGCTAGTGGCTGCAATAAACCTTGCATGGTGGCATACTTGACCAACGTATTAAGAACATCCATCACTAGAATAAACAACATAGGAGAAAGGTTTTTCTTTTTTCAAACAGGTCAAATTACTACTAGCAGGGGAAAGAAAAATCTGTGATCAGATTTTTGATGGTGTCAACTTTAACAGCAGCCATTGCTTTGCTGAATTGACAGCAAATAGTGTTATAACTCTGTTCAGCTTTGGAGATGTTGTTAAAAGCAAGAGGTCCCCTGAAAAGCTGTTTGTATTGCACGACATGTATGAAGTAATGCGTGAACTGTTGGGTCAATCTCTTCCCCACCATGGCCCAAAGGCCGTGGTGGGCTCTCTCCTTGCGCCCTGATCGGGGGCACCCAACCTAGCATTGGTTGGTGGGCCCCCGTCGCCACCACCAACGGTCTGTGCATCCCCATTCCTCCCTCTAGGTGTATATGCTCTGGATCTAGGTGTTCTTCATGCATGTATAAGTGTTAGCCATGTTTTACCCTATTAGCAAGTTATACCCGTGATTAATCTACCGCTAATGATCCTAGAAAGCTATCAATGGTATTAGTCGCCTAATCTAGTAGTAGATTAGCAATCCGGGGTAGTTAGCACTCGAAAAAGAAAAGAAATACCCGCTGTTAGTTGTGACAGAGGAGAAAGAAGAGAAAAATCGAAAGAAAACGGAAGAAATCGATGAAATCCGAAAGAAAAAGAAGAGAAAATCGATGAAAATCGAAAAAGAAAAGGATCTCAGATCCAAAATCCTAAACCCTAACCTAACCCTAACCCTAGATCTACATCGAGAAGGCGTGGTGTGTGGGGAGGACTTACCTGGTCTTCTCCGCCGCCGGCGGGAAAGGACGCCGGAGCGGAACCGCTCGACGGCGGCGTGCTCCCCCTTGCGAGGAACGCGCACGCCGGCGAGAGGCTCCGCCACGGTGCCGCTATGCAGGAGGGAGGAGATGCGCCGCGGCCTTGGGCCAGCGGTGCTCGCCTCGCCGTGCGCTGGCAAGATGCCGGGCATGGCCGGCCATGGGCCGTCTCACTCTCTCTCTGGATCTCGTGGCTAAGGCTCGGGTCTGGGGGAGTTGGAGCAGGGGAAGGGAAGAGAAGGGGGAGCGTCGCGGCCATGGCCGGCGGCATGCTCGTCGCCGGCGAAGACGCCGGCCATGGCCGCCGCCGCTGCGCGCGCGCCGCCGAGAAGAGAGCGCGAGCTGCGCGGGGGAGGAAAGAATGGCGCTAGGGTTAGGGTTCCTGGGCGCCGGCCGCGTTTTATACGCGCGAGATGCGCGGCGGACCGTCGATCTCGGATCGGCGGATCCGACGGCCGTGGACGCTCGGCGCCGGTCGCGGGCCAGATGCGGCCCGTGAGGGATGAGCCGCCGGGCTGAATTGGCGGCCCAGCCGTTGGCTGGTGGGCTACAGCCCAAGCGAGCGGGCGCGGGCGCGCCGGGCCGCAAAAGCGCGGCTGGGCCGGGCCACCAAGGGCCATTTCCGCGCGCGAACAAAAGTCCAGGCAGCAAAATCGGACTTCTACCGCGAGAGTGTAGATGGGCTGAGCAAGTGGCTGGGCCGCTGCTGGGCTACGCGCGCACATGCGCTTAGCGGGTTGCTGGGCCGTTTTGGTTCGCGGGCCAAAAGTGGCAACAGTGAATAGTAAACTTTAGCAATTATGTTTATTTATTTTCAGAAGCTATATTTGGTTGTTTTTGGTATTCATTTGCATGTTTTCAAGTAAATATCTCTGTTTAAATTTTTGCGCATAGTAATTATTTTTACAGAGAGTAGAATGCTTCTGAAAATTAATTTTTCTCATGATATTTGATGTTTTTCCGCTGCTGCGTAATTTATTCTCTAGTTAAATTGAACCAAAGGGATATTTAATTGGAGAAGTAGAAATATTTTATATTCAGTTTTATGATATTGTTATTTTCTGGCCAAAGCTGATAATTACAATATTATAAATATTCTTGTTCAAGTTATTATGCATTTATTCTATTTTCTGCCCAAAGGTGATATAGAATTCATGTAGACAGCATGTTGTATGTGTTGATTTTTACCAAAGTTAAATTAATACGTACAATATTTAATTTTATTATTGTTCTCACCATTTTATGTCTAAATTTCAGGCCCAAATGCTATGAGCTACGTTGCTGGTATCCCTATGCTGGTTGGAAGCAACTATGGAGAATGACGCACGCAGTTCAACCTGGCAGTGGTCATGACAGACATTGACACCGCCATGAAGTACCCATATCCGGTACTCCCTGAGGCACCGGTGCGTGCACAAGATGAGTCAGATGAGGCATTCGCGGCACGAGAGCGTGACCACTGTTGGCGGTCGATATCCATGACTTTTACCGCCAACATTTCTCCGGATTTCATGCTCATATAGTGATAATCATGCTAATATCATTTATACTAATGAGTTCCACAAGTTTTGTACAATTTGTGAGTGAAGGAGCAAACTGAAAAAATGGGAGGCCATTTGGGCTCAGGGCCAGGCCGGCCGGCCTAGCCTAGGCCGGCCGGCCCACTTTTTCCTCTTTTGGCCACGGCGTTGATCCACAAGTTTACTAATGCATCAAGGATGATCATGAGCCGTGCAATTGATATCGGTTTGATCAATGGACCCGGAAGGCCTAGGGTGGGATAAACATGGATTGAAGGGCCCACAACCTAGGATTCTTGGACAGCTTCAACCGAACGCAACAACTACCGACTTTAGGACATCATCCAGGCCGTCCCTACAAAAGTCGGTGCCACTTGGCACCAGGGCCAGGCCGGCCGGCCTACACCAGGCCGGCCGGCCTCCCACCATGGCCTCTACGCTTCCTCTTTTGCGTGGAAGCTAAGCAAGTAGTTGGCGTCACCCCTAAGCAGGATTTCACCCCTGGAGGGCTATAAAAGGCGCCCTTCACCTCCACACAAGACACACCATCCATTGGAGAGAAGAGAAGGCTTAAGATGTAGTCCACTATTATCTTAGAGTAGAGTAGAGAGAGTAGTGGGTGAGTGCTTGGGTGACAGCCAAGCGTGTAGAGGGAGTTCGGGAGTCATCTCGGCCTTCCCTCAACATTGTTCCGCCCCCGAGGAATAAAGCTTCAGAGATATCTTCAGTAAGTTCCTCGGTCTCTTGCCTTAGTATCTCGCTAGTTTACTCTTTACTTTCAGCAATTTATCTTGGCTATCTATGATCTGCGGGTACCTGAGTCTGCGCGAGTGACAGCGACTCTTGTTTGGGGTTTCCTCTATAGCCCTTCGCGTTGGGTGGAGGTCAGTGGCTGAAAGCTTAGGCGTGGTGCCTGTGCTGGCTAGTCACCTCAGGTTGTGTTGCACCCGACGGAACTGCAGTGGTAGGCGGCAGGTGGTGACAGCCCTGTCCGTCCTTTGTACTCCACCATGTTCGGGTGTACTCATAACAGTAGTGCTGAGCCCGGAAGAACCCGTCTCTCACCCCATTCTGAGTTCTTCCCGTTCTAGCCGTCGAAGCAGATCATGTTAGATTAAGATAGGTTGTCTGGGGTAACGAGTGGCTAACTAAGGTTAAGCTCTCTACACCCTTTACCCTTTCCTCCCCTGGTGGGTCCGGTTAGGAAAGTTCTAGACTAGTCGCGTCTACCGTTCCTTGGATTTGACATCCAGGTTTCTACTCGCCTGGTGAAAGGCTACAATGTACTCCGTGCGCTTGCGGATTTAGTTAGGCTAAGGAGTGCCAACAAGCTTTTCTGGCGCCGTTGCCGGGGAGCGGTAGCAACACTAGTGTAGGATTTTTTTTAGCCGTACACTTTATCCCCATAACCATCTACCACATGGAGTTTTCTCCTAGTTATCAGGCGGTTCCATTTCGCGAGTGTTTCGAATTGCCACCATCCTTCCACCCCGTTATCTGATGGCTTCGAGATCCGCCCCAATCTTGTTGCCGTCGTTTGTTCACACTCCTTGCAATAGATGAGGAGAAGTTCTCTCCTAACATTCCTAGGATGAACCAAGACGGAACTCTTCCTGTTTTTCTCTGACGGGGGAAGCAAAGTTTTGGGACAATCGGAGTGCAAGAGGAGTTGGAGGAGATTGGATCAAAGTGAACGTTGAAGTTTGTCTACTTGTCTATCCCATCCCCAAAGCTCAGAGATGAGCTACTTGGAGCAACCTGGGAGAAGTTTGGTATGGTGCTCATACAACGAACGTTGGTAGATTGAGACATAGTGCCCATCCTTAGGATCAGTTTTCTGACCCTCCCACCGACTTTCCCATGAACCAAACAGCAAATCCTCACTCTTTCATTAGATCCACCGCCTCCGACCACACGACGTGAGCGAACAAAAACCCCCAGACCAAGAGAATTCCCTTAAGGATCTGCCACGTTAGGTGTGCACGCTCAAGGTCTGAGTAATTCATTCCGAAAGTCACGACCGCAGACCAAGGGTCTATCTGCGGTTACGAGCAAGGAATGATGGAGGAAGCAGAAGCTAGTCGACCCTAGCTTTAATGCCCTCCACCTATTGAGGGGACTGACACACAAGAAGTTGTCGATGATTTTTCATAAGCACCTGAAAGGGATCAACGGCCAGATGTTGGAAAACAAAGGAATTATCCGAGTTGTGCCTGAGGGGCGCAACAGAGTGATCCTAGATTTCCACATCTTCGATATCCTCAAAGGTGACAAAATCTTCTTGTTGGATCAGCCAATAGAGCATCTTGTCAACTTAATCACGATCGAGCTATAGCTCAGAGTTGACAAAGAAAACATCCTGATCAACCTTGCATGATCAGTGAGTTCAGCCTTGCATGATCATTATCGCAAAGGGCTAGACAGACCCCGTGAAGAACCAATGAGCATATTTTTCAGATGCTCACCCAATCCCAGGGGCAGAACCGGGCAGTCAAGCTCAACATGGTGGAGAACCACAGCCTCCTCCACTAGAGTTGTTGATTGCTGCCACTTGGATTGAGACATGTCTCTCTTCCACTTGGAATAGAGATATTTACCTCTTCACGACAATCGCAGCACGCCAGTCATCATCAGTGATAAACCGACAGAGAATGAGGCTCGGCAGGCTGCAACAGTCTTAGAGAAGTATCGGTCCATTTTTAGGTATTCTCTACAGACTAGACGGGGATCAACCCCAACACCCATCGTATCGCTTGAACCGGACAAACAACCTTTTGGCTGAATGATGCGATGAGGAAGGTAGGCACACCTGCATGTGGGTATTATTTACCCCATGTAAGCACCCACTTTAAGTGGTGAGGCACTAGTCAATTTTCATCTACCTCCACCTGTCTTTATTGTTTGGTCTATGCAATGCACCAACAGAGGTGTATGATATCAGCCTTCTCTCCCATTATCAAGGACATCCTTTGTCCTTGTCGAGAACATCATGGAGGAATTCCTTGATGATGTCTCAGTCCATGGACAACCTTTGGTTTATGCCTCGCGGATATGGATAGAGTTCGTAAGAATTCCCAAAGGCTCCACCTTGTCCCAAATTGGGAGAAGTGTCAGCTGAGAAGGCCCCCCATCATACAACCTCCTGATTGGATTCTTCCTATCAAGATCATGTGCAACGCTAGTAACCATACAATCGGGACAGAGCTGGATCAGTGCAAGAAATCATCATTATCAAAAGCATTGACCAGAGTTCGACAAACAACGGAGAAGGAATTGTCTGTAGTGGTATTCACCCATGACAAGTTCAGACCCTACTTGGTCGATGTCAAAGTGTTAGCACACGGACCATGCTACACCAAGATATCACCTGACCAAGAAGGACGACAAGCCACAACTCATCCGTTGGATTCTTGCTCCTTCATGAATTTGCTTCACGACTCAAAAAAAAGAAGGGAGCAAATAAATACGTGGCATATCATCTCCCAAGGATACAAGTTCAATCATATGAGATGATACTCTCTCAAGGGTAGCTTTACAAACTTGGATTAACACCCTTAGAGAGAAGTAATGCATTCACCTTATCAGATTTAACCAATGGGATTCATATCATACAGGTTTACTCCACCGCTGCAACCCATATGTGAGACCCGCAAGATTCTTAAGTGTCGGTTCCACTTCTCACAGAGAATGAGCTATGGAAGTTTTTGTTTCCTTCCGTATAAACCTCGTGCTAAGGTTCGACAGACTGATCACCTGACCAACCAAGCACACACACGCTAAGAGTCTTTGTGGTGCCCACGATGCTCATTGAGTCAAAGGACTGACGAGCATCTTGGTGATCCTAGACTAAACGTCCATAGTAGTTGAAGCACTTCATGTTGTGGATAAGGAGATGGAGACTCTCACTCCAGCCTTAGAAGTGCAATAGCGGGTTGGAAGTAACTCACTGGGTTGCAAATCCGTACCATCTTCAGATAGTCAATCAGAAACATCAACAGAATATCATGAACAATCTGACATGGAGAAGGGATGGAAGGGCAATCACCCGAGACACTTTGTGCACACAGAACATCATTCCCATTAGGAGAACAAAATGGTGAAACAGAGACCCCCAATCAGCCAGAGTCCAAATGATAAAATCAAATGGCTGAATTGGAGGATGGAGAAGGAAGGTTTTCCTTTATGCTTCTCCTCGAGGACAATGACAGGGATGTTTTCAGTTGAAAATATTCCTCGAGCCCGATATCCCGGAACTCAAAGTGATGGACTACTATGAGTATACGAGTTACAACCATAGTCCATGGTCATGGCCGGACCTAAAATGTGCCATTATCTTAGTATAGTTTTGGGTGCTGCAATTTCCCTTTTCATTTTGTTTTCCGATATTTATTTTCCAACAGCACCCCCATATTTCCCTTTTGAATAAAATGTTGCTTTGTTCCTGCCATGCTTTTGGTGGTTGGTGCACACTTGTGTGCCAACCACACCCCTGCTCTAACTCTACACTAAGTGCGCAGAAAACAGGACGAGCAACACATCGACGAGCAGTCTTCACCCGTGCCCAAATAACCACATGACAGCCATCTGCTGAGATTCAACTACGCACGGAGGTTTGAAACCCTTTCTCCATTTCCTTTCTTGGTTTTAATTTAAATGCGAGCATGAGTTCACGACAATTAAAATTTGAATGAAACACCTAGAAAGAGATGAAAATCCTACATATTTATCAAAGGTTCATAAGCTTTATTTCTTTGCAAGTACCTAGGTGCCTTTGGAACTTTACGATAGGATCACTTGATCTTTCGCTTATTGACTCTTACGATATAATGACATGAGAGGCTTGTTCTTTTCTAATTCAAAGTCTTGGAGAATTTCATTTTGAAAATGAAAAAAATAAAAAAAATGAGGCAACTCTCATTCATGCTCAACTTTGCCAAGTCCCATCCAGAGCCATATCATGCATGACACAGTTTTGAAACTCCACATAGCTATCTTTACATTTTGAGCTTGATCAAACATCGTGCCTTCTGAGACATGCATGTTCTTCCTTGCACTTTGGTCCTACTCGAGTAAAAAAAAAGAGAAGAAGGGGAAAGATGGAAGAAGCTAGAATCAAATACCACTCAAGGACATTCATCATCCATCATCCACATTCACTTGCACTTGACCAAAGTTCATGGTTGACATGATCTCTCGGAGACAAGTTATTTGATCTCGCAACATAGATGGAAGAGATAAGCATTTCTATCGATCCCTACCTTGAGCCCCACATATAACCTTGTAGAGGTAGGTGAGGCTACTTGAAAAGCCTTAGTGAGGATCAAACACTTTGAGCGACTGAGTGGCTTGAGAGAATGAGAGTATGCCTCCATATTTTTGAAAAAAAAAACTCCAAGTACTGAGAAGGAGGAATCAGGCTCTCCGTTGATTTATTCTGAGGTTCAATACGTGAAAGTGAAGGTTTAGCCACCTGGAATCCAAGGTATGAGGGAAACCTTTGAAATAATTCTTATGCATACTCTTGATTTCATGACCCTAGGCTTTGCTTGATCCTCTGGATCTAACTCAACCCTTTGCTCGGGACGAGCAAAGTCTAGGTGTGGGGGCGTGTTGGCGGTCGATATCCATGACTTTTACCGCCAACATTTCTCCGGATTTCATGCTCATATAGTGATAATCATGCTAATGTCATTTATACTAATGAGTTCCACAAGTTTTGTACAATTTGTGAGTGAAGGAGCAAACTGGAAAAATGGGAGGCCATCTGGGCTCAGCTAGGCCGGCCGGCCCACTTTTTCCTCTTTTGGCCACGGCGTTGATCCACAAGTTTACTAATGCATCAAGGATGATCATGAGCCGTACAATTGATGTCGGTTTGATCAATGGACCCGGAAGGCCTAGGGTGGGATAAACATGGATTGAAGGGCCCACAACCTAGGATTCTTGGACAGCTTCAACCGAACGCAACAACTACCGACTTTAGGACATCGTCCAGGCCGTCCCTGCAAAAGTCGGTGCCACTTGGCACCAGGGCCAGGCCGGCCGGCCTACACCAGGCCGGCCGGCCTCCCACCGTGGCCTCTACGCTTCCTCTTTCGCGTGGAAGCTAAGCAAGTAGTTGGCGTCACCCCTAAGCAGGATTTCACCCCTGGAGGGCTATAAAAGGCGCCCTTCACCTCCACACAAGACACATCATCCATTGGAGAGAAGAGAAGGCTTAAGATGTAGTCCACTATTATCTTAGAGTAGAGTAGAGAGAGTAGTGGGTGAGTGCTTGGGTGATAGCCAAGCGTGTAGAGGGAGTTCGGGAGTCATCTCGGCCTTCCCTCAACATTGTTCCGCCCCCGAGGAATAAAGCTTCAGAGATATCTTCAGTAAGTTCCTCGGTCTCTTGCCTTAGTATCTCGCTAGTTTACTCTTTACTTTCAGCAATTTATCTTGGCTATCTATGATCTGCGGGTACCTGAGTCTGCGCGAGTGACAGCGACTCTTGTTTGGGGTTTCCTCTATAGCCCTTCGCGTTGGGTGGAGGTCAGTGGCTGAAAGCTTAGGCGTGGTGCCTGTGCTGGCTAGTCACCTCAGGTTGTGTTGCACCCCACGGAACTGCAGTGGTAGGCGGTAGGTGGTGACAGCCCTGTCCGTCCTTTGTACTCCACCACGTTCGGGTGTACTCATAACAGTAGTGCTGAGCCCGAAGAACCCCTCTCTCACCCCATTCTGAGTTCTTCCCGTTCTAGCCGTCGAAGCAGATCATGTTAGATTAAGATAGGTTGTCTGGGGTAACGAGTGGCTAACTAAGGTTAAGCTCTCTACACCCTTTACCTTTTCCTCCCCTGGTGGGTCCGGTTAGGAAAGTTCTAGACTAGTCGCGTCTACCGTTCCTTGGATTTGACATCCAGGTTTCTACTCCCCTGGTGAAAAGCTACAATGTACTCCGTGCGCTTGCGGATTTAGTTAGGCTAAGGAGTGCCAACAACCACGCACCCATTAGAGCAAATTATGATCTCGAGAAGAGAAAGTGGGATATCTCGAACAAAAAGTGTCTACTGATAATGCGGACAAAGATGGCAGAGGCCATAAGGAACTCTATCCCAGAAAAGAATCCAGAGGGCGTTGCTCACACTGCACCTGAGTATACATGGCACTAGTGGAGGCTCAGTTCACTGGGTCGTCCAAGACTTATGCCAGGACGCTGATTGATCAGTTTCTGAACACAAAGTACACAGGCGGAGGTGTGAGAGAGCACATCTTGAAGTTGAGCAACCTACATGGAAAGTTAGCTGGTTTGGACATGAAGCTGCCAGAGGATTTTCTTGTCCATACAGTTTCTCGCTCACTCCCACCCTGCATTCTCCAACTTAGAGATCACTTACAATTCCTTAGAGGAAAAATGGGATATGCAGAAGCTCATAGGACGCTGTGTCCAAGACGAGGACAGGATGATTGCACAGAATGGTGGACAGATAAACTATGTACACCATCAACAGAAGAAAAAGAATTTTCCTAACAAAAATTTTAAAGCCAAGAACCAGTGGGAGAGTGGTCCTTCAAATGCTCCCAACAAAGACAAGGGCAAGGCACCAATGCAGTTTGATCGCTCAAACAAGCCACAAGACACAAAAGAAGTTGGCAAGAATGAGTGCCTGCATTGTGGGAAGGCAGGTCACTGGCAGAACAAGTGTCCTGATTGGCTTGAAATGATGTGGAAGAAGGGTGAGGATTTTATTACTTTTGTAGATGAATCTCTGTTTTTAAGTTATGATAAATCTACTTGGTGGATTGATTCGGGTGCAACTACTCACGTTGCTAATTCTATGCAGGGTATAAGTATGAGCCGGATGCTGCAAAGAGGAGAAAGAGGAGTTAAAGTTGCAAACGGCGTTGAAGCTGAAGTGGAGGCGATAGGAGAACTCCCCATCAAGTTGAAAGACGGCTTCACGCTTCAGCTACACGACGTCCTTTATGTTCCCTCTTTGAGCAGGAATTTAATTTCAGTTTCATGTTTATCAGACGATGGTTTTAAGTGTTTATTCGATAGCGAACGATGCTTAATCATGTTGAATAAAGTTTGTGTGGGTCTTGCCTTCCGAAAAGACAAACTTTATAAGTTATCTACTTATGATAATAAGTATGCATGTGAAGATGTACTTTATAAGTTATGATTATAAGTTATCTACTTATGATTATAAGTTATCTACTTATGATTATAAGTATGCAAGTGAAGATGTACTTTATAAGTTATGATTATAAGTTATCTACTTATGATTATAAGTTATCTACTTATGATTATAAGTTATCTACTTATAAGTTATCTACTTATGCACGGGAACCTTAGACATAATACACACAGACATCTGTGGTCTGTTTCCCGTTGCATAGTGGATGGTTTTGATTCTTTCATCACATTCACAGACGATTACTCTCGTTATGGTTACATTTATCCAATAAAACACAACTCAGAAGTGTTGGATAAATTCAAGATATTCAAAGCTGAGGTTGAGAATCAGCTTAATAAGAAAATAAAATTAGTAAGATCAGACCATGTGGGGGAGTACTACGGTTGCCACACCCCGTATGGCCAAATTCCAGGACCTTTTGAAAGGTACCTACAGGAAAATGGCATAGTTGCCCAATATAGTGCACCGGGTGACCCACAGCAAAATGGAGTAGCTGAAAGGAGAAACCGTACCTTGATGGATATGGTTAGAAGTATGATAAGCTATTCCACTTTACCAATTAATTTGTGGATGGAGGCTCTGAAGACTGCCATTCACATACTAAACAAAGTGCCTAGCAAAGCAGTTCCTACAACACCTTATGAACTGTGGACGGGTAGAGAACCCTCTCTCAGATATATGCGTGTGTGGGGCTGTCCCGCTGAGGCTAAGATTTTTAACCCAAATATTGGGAAGCTAGATCCCAAGACAGTCAGTTGCTATTTCATTGGCTATACTGAAAAGACAAAAGGTTATCGTTTCTATTGTCCTAACAGACACACAAAGTTTGTAGAAACGAGACATGCAGTTTTTCTGGAGAATGAAATGATCAGGGGGAGCATGACTACTTGAGAGATTGATCTTGAGGAGAAGCGGGTCTTTGCACCTTGCCCAATGATTCAAGAACCTTTTTTCGAGTTACCTGTGTCAATTCCAACAGTGGAAGCCACTGTGACACCGGTACAAGCTCCTAGTCCTGTAGTGCAAGCAATGAATGAGAACGTGGAACCTATTCCTCAAGTTGAACCAATTGTTGCACAAGATGTTGAACCAATTGTTGCACAAGAAATAGAACCTCAACAGCCTGTGGTTCCTGAGGTACCGATTGTTGAGCCAGCTGCTGAACCAGCTAGGAGGAGGACTGAGAAGGTCTACAAGAGTGAGACGCTCAGCCATCCCTGATTGCTATGAAATTGGCAACTTAGAAGAATTTCAAATGGGGGGGTGATCCCGTCACATTTGAAGAGGCTATCAGAAGCGCTCAGTCTGAAAAATGGCTTGAAGCCATGCAAGAAGAAATGAAATCAATGAGTGCCAACAGAGTTTGGGACTTAGAAGTAATTCCTAAAGGAGCCAAATCAGTAGGCTGCAAATGGGTCTACAAAACAAAATGTGACTCCAAAGGGAATATTGAAAGATATAAAGCGCGACTTGTGGCCAAGGTGTTCACACAAAGAGAAGGAATAGATTACAATGAGACGTTTTCTCCAGTCTCGTGTAAAGATGCCTTTAGAATTATAATGGCATTGGTGGCACACTATGATTTAGAATTACATCAGATGGATGTAAAGACAACGTTCTTAAACAGGGATCTGTTTGAAAATGTCTACATGACTCAACCTAAAGGTTTTGTTGTGGAAGGCAAAGAAAACATGGGATGCCGCCTAAGAAAATCCATTTATGGATTAAAACAAGCTTCTAGACAATGGTACTTGAAGTTTGATGAGACAATTAAGAAATTTGGGTTTAAGGCAAACATAGAGGACAATTGCATATATGCAAAGTTTAAGAATGGAAAATACATTTTCCTAATCCTATATGTGGATGATATCCTGCTTGCTAGCAGCGACACAAGAATGTTGCAAGAAACAAAAATGTTTTTGTCCTCTAATTTTGATATGAAAGATCTTGGTGAGGCTTCATATGTTCTAGGCATTGAAATTCACCGAGATAGAAGAAACGGGGTTTTAGGACTATCGCAAAAGACATATTTGGAGAAGATCCTAAAGAAATATAATATGCATGCGAGTAAAGCCACACCTGCACCGATAGTGAAGGGCGATAAGTTTGGGGATTTCCAACGCCCCAGGAACCAATATGAGATCGATCAAATGAAAATGGTTCCATATGCTTCAGCAGTCGGTAGCTTACAGTACGCACAAGTGTGCACTCGCCCTGATTTAGCATATATCACCGGAGTACTCGGTAGATATCAAGATAACCCAGACATAGAGCACTGGAAAATGGCAAAGAAAGCTTTGCGGTATGTGCAAGGCACAAAAGACCTCATGCTAACATATAGAAGATCTGATTCTCTAGAGATAAGAGGATATTCAGATGCAGATTTTGCGGGAGACAAGGATGATAGAAAGTCCACGTCAGGTTATGTATTCACTCTCGCAGGGGGAGCTATTTCGTGGAGAAGCTCTAAACAAACTCTGGTTGCATCATCTACGATGTATGCAGAGTTTATAGCATGCTATGAGGCAACTTTGCAGGCCAAGTGGCTAAAGCAATTTATACCCGACTTGAAAGTGGTAGATTGTATTAATAGACCACTTAAAATGTACTGCGATAATGAGCCCGCAGTATTTTACGCTCACAACAACAAGTCGAGTAATGCTACCAAACCAATAGAGATAAAGTTCTATGTTGTGAAAGATAAAATCCAGGATCACACCATAAGTCTGGAGCATATAAGTATGAAAAATATGCTAGCGGATCCGCTCACTAAAGGCTTACCACCCAGTGTGTTTAGAGAACACATTACCGGTATGGGTTTAAAGGAAAGCCTTATGATCACTGGATAGTGGCCCGAGTAACGGTCCTTCGTAATGGAGAAGTTTATTGTGGCTGATTAATCTAATTGAAATGACAATTTTGATGACTCATGCTCAATGTGCCCTTTTTGTTATGAAGTGGATATCAAGCGAAGAGCTTAAGGTAAGAAAACTTAAGGTGAGATCGAGGGGGAGATTGTTGGGTCGATCTCCTCCCCACCACGGCCCAAAGGCCGTGGTGGGCTCTCTCCTTGCGCCCTGATCGGGGGCACCCAACCTAGCATTGGTTGGTGGGCCCCCGTCGCACAGTGCTATAAAGATGAGGGTGGGGCTAGGGCGCTCGGTACGAGGTTCACCGTGCCGCCAGCCACCACCCCACAACCCTACCGATTGAGGGAGCACTGGAGCGGCGGGAAGCGCCGCCACCGCCGCCGCTGACGTCTGGGTGGATCCGGCGCACACGGTGCCACCGTCCCGACCTCAACCGAAGGGTCACCGCATCCCCAACGCCTCCACCACCCGCGGCCGCCCCAGCGACCGCCACCGCCGCCATGGCCGCTGTCGACCCCGTCGCCACCACCAACGGTCTGTGCATCTCCATTCCTCCCTCTAGGTGTATATGCTCTAGATCTAGGTGTTCTTCATGCATGTATAAGTGTTAGCCATGTTTTACCCTATTATCAAGCTATACCCGTGATTAATCTACTGCTAATGATCCTAGAAAGCTATCATGAACTTCAACCAGAGGTCTGCTGGAAGTAAGTTGTTGAGGCCTTGTTTGACATACTTTTCTGTTTGAAGAATTAGCTGTGCATCGTTTTATCTTGTTGTGATTTTAAGCTATTTGATTCCAATGACGATTATGAAGATGTCAATACTTTCTTTGCGCCTTTGTTTTTACCAAATTGATGAAATATTTGAAGGTAAACCTTGTACTGAGATGCGGGAAGCTGCAGCAAGCTTAACAAAGCGCTTGGCGCAGACGGGTCAGGAAACATTTACAGATTTTGAGGAGGTAGTTAGAAAAGATGCTTCAAAAACTATTGTTCAGGATGGAACAGTACAGCCTTTGACTAGCTATGTGATTAATTATGTTAAATTCCTATTCGAGTAAGTATCACATGTGTGAAATTGTTAATCACATAAATTTTACTAACATAATGTTAAAAACATGATGTCAACTGTGGTTTGTGGGGCTTTATGCTTATGACCTTCTGAGAATTATTCTGACCTTCATCTTCATTGAGGAGAACATATAAATTAAGACCATAGTTCTAGATGAAGTAGAAAGGAATTTCAAATAATTATAACAGGCAGGTTCGTTCAAGAAAAAACATTGTGCCATAGCACTAAATAAGATTTTGCAGAAATTTGAATCGGGGAAGTTCTTTTGCCTGTATGCTGTAATGCCTATGAAAAGTTATTTATAACATTTATGACCCTGCATTTCTCATTGAACTTGGGCATTTTCTAGATTCTAGAATGTATTTGGTTATGAATTAGTTGTTCTATATTGAATCGTTCATTTGCTCATCAAGCAATGTCTTTTTTTCCCTGATAATTTTTCTGAAGTAGCATGCATAATGAATGTTACTCTGATTTGAACAGATATCAGTCGACATTGAAGCTACTATTTCAGGAATTTGATAATAGCACCGAGGCAGAATCTCAGCTTACTGCTGTTACCACAAGGATAATGCAGGCCCTACAAAATAATCTAGATGGGAAATCTAAACAGTACAAGGATCCTGCACTGACTTACTTATTTCTTATGAACAACATCCACTATATGGTTAGATCTGTTTGCAGGTATGTTTGTATTTACAAGATCTGCATATTATTCCGATAACTTGTTCACTCAATGATCCATTGTGTTGCCTCAGATCAGAAGCAAAAGATATACTTGGTGATGACTAGATTCAGAGGCATCGCAGGATTGTGCAGCAAAATGCCAATCAGCATAAACGTGTTGCTTGGGCTAAGGTTAGTGGATCTGCAAAATCTTCAACGGTTATGCATATTTCTGTTTGGCTGCAGATGTTAGTTGCACTAATCCTTTTGGCCCTTCTCGGTGAATGAATCTTTATCTTGATCAGCTTGCTGTTTTATTAATATCTTTAAGCAAACTCCAATTTCTTTGAATACAATATGGAGGCATACCTGCTGAGTCTATCATAAATCATATAGGAGGTTATAGTAGCGCTCCTCATACATGATGCGTTTATGCCAGCTAGAATTTTTGTGATGCTGAAGTTGAGGTTATATCTCTCAAGTGTGGTTTAACCTTCAGAAAAATTGTGATGTCTCGAAATCCCTCGTATACGTACACTGTTATGAAACTTAATGCACACACATGCTATTTTAAGTCAATTTAGTATAGTAAAATGTGTCACAATGCTGAGCAGCAGAGAACTTAATGTTTCTAGGCAATTTTGTAGTCTCATTCTACCTGGCAAGGCATTCTTCACGTTCTGTGGAATTGTGGATTCATTGTTAACATGTCTGTTATGTTTTCTCTTCTTGTATAAATGTAGAACTACATTTGATACACTACTGGAGAAACCACTAACCTAATCGGCTCATACGAAGCGGGCCAAAACGGTCTGCTTAGTTTAAGTCATTGCAAGTGGCGTTACCTGTGCCGCTTAGAATAAGGCCATCATACGAAGCGGTGAAACTCATGAGCCGGCTCGGATATGTAAATGAAGCGGTGCAAAAATAAACCGGTTAGAATGATTGTTTATCATAAATGGTGCATTATATGCCGGCTAGAATACTCGTTTACCGAAGAGGTTTTAATTTGATCCAATTGCTTTGGAAATTTAAAATGCATATTGAAAGTTGAAACCGACGACCTCGTCGTCTTGCAATACAAGTTGATCGAAGCAGGCGTGCGCATGTGAAACCGATCGAGGGTCTTCTTCATCTTGCAATACAAGTCGATCACAATCTCTCTCTTCTCCTTGGCCTATAAATAAAGCCCCAAGGGTCTTCTTTCTCACACCATACCCAAACATGGCGCAATAAATAGATCTCGTAGGCAGAAAGCTCCTGCTTCTTGACTCCATAGCCACACCTTCTTTTTCTCATCGCTAAGAGAATTCTTGAGATAGCCAGGAGGTGTAATCGCTAGAAGAATCCTCGTGATGACGCTTCACCGTGCTCTCCCGGGAGGCAACTGATCAAGGGGAGGTTAATGGGATGCTCTTTGCCCGTCGGCCAAGATGGAGGAGTTAAAGCGCAACGCAAGTCCGGTGCGTAGCAAGGAAAGCTCTTACAGATTTGCTGTTGTGCACTCCTCCTTCTCGATTGCCACCTTCCTCCCCCCTTAGGGGGGTTTATCAGATCCGGCAACGATGAACAAAATCATCGTTTGATCGGCAACGATGAGCAAAATTAGCCTTGTAACTTTTCTTTTATAACTTTGTAACAATCCTTATGTAATGAGCCGTCTTTGATCAATAAAGAGTTAGATATCATGTTTTTTCTTTTTATTTTACAATTTTTATGGACTCATTCTAAGCGGCGTGCTATCGGCTGCTTAGAATAATCATGTTTTTTTCTTTTTTTATATAAATTTTATGGACTCATTCTAAGCGGCGTGCTATCAGCCGCTTAGAATAATCACACCAGGCACACGTGTCCTCCAACCGCTTCATCTTGCACATATGTGTCCTCCAGCCGCGTCATCTTGCACGAGAAGTTGATAGGTGTGCTGTGACTCTATTTATTTGTACCCGATCTGCTTCTTCATTCATCCCCTTCCCTTTCTCTGTCCCCCTTCTTTTTTTGTCCATTTTATTTGCAAAGGAAACCGCAAGAGGTCCATGGATGATGTGCGCACGGTCAGAGAGGTCTGGATATTGAGGCGGTACCCTGGATTGTGGCCATGGCCACCTCCAGTTCGCCGCAAGCTGGTCTCCCAACGGGTGATGGATCAGCTTCGGATCATCCCCGGAGATCAGATTTGCATCCTCGTCATCTACGTTTCACCTCGACTGGGACGACGTCATCGCCACCGACAAGCCAATCCATTCATCACCACCAGCTTCATCGTTAACTATGTCGTCGGCCATTACAGCTCCAGGATAGCAATAGCCGATGACTTTTTCGACCACACCTTCTACGTGTGGCTTCCTGAAGCAGTAGACGTGGAGATGTTCCATGGCTGTAGCTGGAAATGGAGGGGGCACACGGTGTCCTTCACTAGGGTCTTAGCGCTCCGGCTCAAGGGGCTTGACCGTGTAGACCCTAGTGCCGCCGCGGGGACCGCCGCTGCCAGCGAGGCGGCCACGACCACCGCGCTTAGCCCCAGGCCAGGGGAGGAAGCCACGCCTCCGCCATCCTTGGGCACCTCAAGGCCTTCCCGAGGCCCCTCTGGCGGCGGTGCGACGGGGATGGCCGGGGTTGAGAGAGGCGGCACTAGGGTTAGGGTTTGGCCCCTCCTGTCGCCCGTGCGAAGCGAGCGAGAGGAGTGAGATGGGTTTTGTTATACAGATAGCTTGGTAGCATAAGTTTTCAAACACCAGTAGGATCTACGTACAGCACAACTCCTGCCAATATCTCTTTCGAAGCCACTACCTAAGTTCGTGTACCACATATATATAACATAGTGACATAAACGTTATCACCATTTGGGTGGCTGACACGGGAAGCTAACGGGCAAAAAAAAGTGTTGGTCACATTTCCTGATGGAGGTCTCAACTATATCGTGGCGTTGACCTAAAAAGGAAAAGGAAACCTATGTTGTGGGTTCACAATCAGCAGCTTGAATACTAATCTTTTGTTGGTGCTATAAAGTATGTTTCATAAGTACTCCCTCCGGTTCAGTAAAAGAAGTCGTTTTGGACAAGATTTGAGTCAAACATTGGGAATATAAATCGTGAATAGCTTTTAAGTCGTTGAGTTTGGAAATGTGAAAACTACATGAATAGATTTGTCTTGCAAAATACTTTTATAAAAGTATACATATGTTAGTTTTTAATAAATATCTTTATAAATGTAAGAAGTCAAAGTTGTACCTTGAAGACCGTGTCGCTGTCCTAAACGACTTCTTTTACTAAACCGGAGGGAGTATAGAACTCTGTTGCGATGAAACAGTTTCCAAAGATAATGATAGTTGGAATTGGAGCGATGTCATAAAATTCGGTAATGCTATAGACCTTACGTCCGGAAATATCGGACGCACCTGGTGGCCCACCTTCCACCGCCAAGAGCCTTCTCGTTCATTCGTTGCCGCGTCGTTTTCATCCACTCGTCAAAAATCATTTTGCGCCGCCGCCAAAACTCGCGCTCGTCCAGCCCGTATTTGGCTCCCCGCGCCTCCGCCTGACCACACGCGCCGCCGGCCCGTGCCCGCGGCCTTCCCCCGTCGGGCATGGCCAACGCGCCACTGCCCGTTCCCTCCCCCGACGCGCCACCACCCGTTCCTTCCCTCCGCCCGACCGCACGTGTCGCCGGCCCATGCCCGCCGGGCATCGCCGCCGCCGCTCCGTGGCCGCCGCGCCGCTGCCCGTTCCCTCCCCCGACGTGCCACCACCCATTCCTTCCCCCGCTGCATAGTGCCGCTGCCCACTGTGCCCGTCTTGCCGCGTTGAAGCCCGCCCGCCCGCATCTTGCAACCGCCACCTGCTCACCCCTACCTCGATTCGCCCCCGTCCCGGTCCTATGCCGCCAAGAGGAGAACGAGGAGAGGAGGGAGGAAGAAGAGAGAGGGAGAATGAAGAAGAAATGTGAGCAATTGATGTTATGTTTCAATCGTGATTTTGTGATGTTGCAATTGCCATTTTTATGATGTTGCAACTGTGTGTTTTTATGATTGATGTTGCATCATGTTTTTTGTGGTGTTTCAACAATAATTTTGTGATGTTTCACCTAAATCTGTAATGTTGCAACTGTAATTTTGATTTGAGATGTTTCATGCATCGACGATTGATTTTAGATGTTGCAAGCATTGATTTTCTATGTTGCAGATGTTATTTCTTGATGTTTCACCTGTATGCTCTCAAAGTCGACTCCTATCAACCTTAGAATGTTGCATGAAACAAGTACTCGATGTTGCATGAAACAAGTACTCAATTATGCGGCGGGATTTTTCCTCTGGAATCGATAGAACTATTTTTCAAATATTTCATCGATGTTGCAAGTATAGATTTTTTATGTTTCAGAAGTTGTATTTTGATATTTCAACCGAGCGTCCGATGGGAAATTTCCCATCGGACGTACGGGCGCTAGCAGTGCCGCATAAAATTTTATTCAGTATGTGGCATAAAATTTTATTTGGTATATGAATATAGAATTCTCTTTTTCCGAAGATAGATGATAATTGGAATTGAAGCAATGGCATAAACTTTAAGTTTACTATGTTTCATGAGTATAGATCACTCTGTTGTAATGAAACTGTTCCCTAAGATAGATGATAGATGGAATTGAAGCAATGGCATAAACCTAATTTTTTTGCGATAGTTATGACGAGAAAAAAAGGGACATAGTGCTTTCCTCTCCATTTTTTGCGAATTGTGTTCCCACTCGAATGAGAATAAAGTAGGGGACACACGCACTTTGTTTGTTTGGCTTATCAGCACAACTCAGCGAATTATTATTCTCATAAAATACTATTGGATCAACCTAGAATCAGTAAAAATCAACTTTTTTTTAGCTCGTGACTTTTCTATGGAGATAGCAAGTGACGTATATATAATATCAGGTGGGACTTTGCTGAGCTTAACACGGTTTTGCAGTTAGCACCACTATGACGCGACGTTTCAAGTGAAGGTCCTTTTCGTGTCCCCTTTTTCATTGTGTACTCTGACGCCATAGTCCAGAATGTGGTGAAAAACGAATAAGGAAGTGCTAACGTCCGGACGTCTGATCGATTTTTTTTTTCCGTCGGACGGTCGTTGCAACATCGAAAATATATATTTACAACATGGGGTAAAAATTATGTACTGACACACAGTGAAACATCTGGGTGCGGGGAGTAAAATTCCGGCCGCAACATCGAAGCTCTGTTGCATGCAACATCGTTCAATTTGTGCAACATCGAAACAAAGCTATTGTCACATCACTATCATATAACTGCAACATTAAAAAAAAATCTACTGAAACACTGTGAAACATCTGGACGTGAGGGAGTAAAAAATAGCCGCGCAACGGAGCTCCGTAGCATGCCAAATCGAGGCAAGGCTATTGCAACATTACTATCAAACATTCGTAACATTGAAAAATCCTATTGCAACACCATGGGCCTCACCGACCCCGGATCTATGGCCGTAGGGAGCTCGCCGCCGTGGAGCTCGCGCGCCCGCATCCACAGAACTCATGTGCCGCCATCGCCGCTGCACAACTCGCTTGGCCGCCATCGGCCTCGTCGCCGCCGCCGCAGAGAGAGCCTTCTCTAGAGCTACCCGCCACGGTCACCGCCTGAAGCTACCCTGCCATGGGCTCCGCCCGGACCTGCTCCTCCACGGCCGCCTAGAGCTGCTCCTCCGCGGCCACAGCTCAAGGCTCCGCCTTCACGGTAGTCCCTCGGAGCCCCTCTTTCGCAACAGCTCGAAGTTCGGGCAGATCCGCTGGCAGCAACGCAAGCTGGAGGAGTGGGGTCGCCGGCGCTGGGCGCGGTGGTGGCCGCTTCGCCTTCGTCGCTGGTGGTCTGCACTACTGGCCTTCTCAATTCTCATCAAGCTAGAGCGAGCAGAGGGATGAAAGCGAGCGCAACAGATAAGGTTGTAGGCAGGGACGGTAAATGATCAGGACGTGGGACGCATGGGCATGAGGCTGAGGACTCGTCCGACATGTGTCGGACGCCCTTAGAGCTTAGAGCATCTCCAAGAGAATTGGTATAATAGATTGCTATACCTAAAAACTGTCAGGATTGCTAAAAACCATAAAAATCTGCTCCAACAGATTTTCTATATGGATTGCTATACCTAAATTTTTTAGCAAATTTGCTAAAACTCTTCCATAGATTGGTAAATATAGAAAACCAACTATGGATTGATATATTCTCTCTACTGCTTGTCCTCCTCTGGCGGGAGAGCCAAACTGCTCCCGGACGAAGCTTTCCGCGCGGGTGGCTCGGGTCCGGCGAGAGAGGGACGACGCGGCTGGGGTCCCGCGCGGCCTCGCCGGATCCATATCGGCGCCTCTCGACCGCGGACTACGCAGGGGCAGCCCGGCCGCCGAGGCACGGCGGGTTCGTCGCCGGTGGAGGAGCGGCATGGCCCCGTACGACGGAGGAGGAAGCAGTCGCCAAATGAGCGGCATGGCCCGTACGGCGGAGGAGGAAGCGACCGCCAAAGGAGCGGCATAGCCCCGTACGACGGAGGAGGAAGCGACCGCCAAAGGAGTGGCATGGCCCGTTCGGCGGAGGAGGAAGCGGCCGCCAAAGGAGCGGCGTAGCCTGGCCGATAGACGAGGAGACACCCCGGCCGCTGCCCATACTCGCTCGACCTCCACCTTTTCCCGCGTCAATCGGAGCTCCGCGCAGCCATGGAAGGGGATGACGACACGAGGAGACCATGGATTCAGAGTATGATGAGTCGATTCGAAGCTTGATTTGCCCGATTTGGAGCTTGATTCGTCGATTTCACCACGGAGGTTGCTCAAGAGGTTGACGGCTCGTCGATTTGGCCTTCCTTCTCACTGCTTTTCCTCCTTCTTCCCAAGGCCCTAGGATGACTGGATCTGAGGGCGGCGGGGGTAGTGGAGCGGAGGAGGAGTAGAGAGAGCAGTGGCAGACCGGCGCGGGGAGGGGGGGGCAATGGTGGGCAGTGGCGGTGAGGACCGGCATGAGTAGAGCAAGGCGTGGGGGCAAGGGGGAAGAAGAGGTGATGGGGAAGGAGATGAGTCTGTTTGCAGATTGACCCCCAAAAAATAATTTTGTTCACAAATAATCCCTAAAAGAAATATAGGCATCCAGTTTTACCAAATCTGTTAGCAAGAAGAACAAAATTATTACCTAAATCTTTTCTCTCCTATACCCAAAACAAATTTTAGCAATCTAACTTTAGCAACTGGAGATGCTCTTATATTAGCATTTCCGAACGAACAAACAGAGCCTAAAGCCAGTCTCTATCGCCGCCAGCCCGCCACCACCCACCAGTCCATCAGAATCTCCCCAAATCAAAAGCCCAAACCCACATCACCACGCTCCCCTCCCGTCCGGCGCACGGCGGCCACCATGGAGCCAACGCCGCATGGAGGGGATGCTGCTCGAGTTGGTGAGCCAGGGGATGGAGATAAAGGCGCGCCTGCAGGACGAGGCCATGGACCTCATGTACGACTTCCTCAGGTCCAGCCTCCCCAAGACCCCAACCCGCCCGTCTACGCCGACGCCTTCCTCTCCGCCGACTTCTCGTCCCCCGGCGGCGGGGGCTGGGGCGGCGTCGAGGAGGACCGCATCAGCGCGCTCCCCGACGAGATCCTCCGCGACATCATCTCGTGCCTCCCCGCCAAGGACGCCGCGCGCACCGCCGCGCTCTCGTCGCGCTGGCGCCCGCTCTGGCGCTCCACGCCGCTCGTCCTTGTCGACACCCTCCTCGTCCCGGGCGACGGGAGCCTAACCCGGGAGGCCGAGTCCGCTGCCGCCGTCGCCGCGGTGTCCCGCGTACTGGAGGCGCACCCGGGCCCCTTCCGTTTCGTCGACCTCACCACCGGCGCCATGGACGCGCACCGCTCCGAGCTCGCACGCTGGTTCTACCTCCTCGCCGTCAAGGGCGTCGAGGAGCTCTTCCTCGTGAACCGGCCCAGGCCGATGGACCTCCCCCTTTCCCCTGCGATCTTCAGCCTCGCGTCAGGCGCCTCCACCTCAGCATCTGGAGGTTCCCGAACACCGCGGACCTCCCGCGCGGCGCCACCTTTCCCCATCTCCGGGAGCTCGGCCTCGGCTGCGTCGTCATAGAGGACAGGGACCTCGACTTCATCCTCGCCAGGAGCCCCGTCCTGGAGACCCTGGTGTCCCACTTGAGTCAGAAGCAAGTGAATCTCCGTATTGTCAGCAGCAGCCTGTGGTGTGTGCAGCTGCTACGTTGCACAGATACTCGGATACAGATACGGTAATGTGATACTTCGATACGCTGATACGTCATTTTTCTAAAAACACGGATACGGGGATACGCGAATATATATATAAATATATATAATAAAAATAAAATTGCATACCAGTTTCTTATAATACCACAACGCAACTTTAATTAATTAAGGGAAACATTTTAGTCCAGTGCGAAAGACCATTGTTGCATAATTTAATGATATAAAAATAGGTAGGTAAATGGTAAGTCTAATTGTTGCTTGGTGGATGCCCTACAACATCAGCCATCACATAGATCCAAAGCGCCTATATCATCTAAGTATACTCTTTAGGTTTGAAAATTAGCACCACCATCAAGGTCGAACTCAAAGGTATCTCCTCCAACATCCTTCACAGAAGACGTATTTACGGGCAGAATGAGAGGTTGGGATTTTTAGTGTCGGAAAGCAATCGGAGAAGTGTCAACTAATTATCAAAATTATTATATTTATTTAAAATTAATTAAAATAACTGATACTTGTCCGACAAGAATCGGGCGAGTATTAGTGTCCGGACAGTATCGGACGAGTATCGAGTATCTGATACGAGGGCGTTCGCAAGTATCCGCGCATCGTAGCGCAGCTGTGCTCGTGCATTGTCCAAGGAGTCTCGGTGGTGGACGCGCCGCGTCTGGAGCGGCTCTTCCTGTGGGAGACGAAGACGACAGATGACAGAGTTGGCACCAGAGTCAAGTTTGGGTATGCCCCAAATCTTCACTCAGTGGTATTTTTGGTGCCAGGGGTACATGTTCTTGAGGTTGGCGACACTGTCATCAAGGTGCCATGTTCATGCTCTCCTTCCACTTATTTCAGCAATTCTAACTTCTAGTAAGTCTGTACATCAATGGTTCTGTGATCTTTCTGCTGAAAAATCGTCTATTTTGTTCAAGGTTGGGACAAAGGCAAGCCCAAAGACCGTCGTCCCAAGTGTCAAGATCTTGGCCCTGAAGGTGCCTTTCGGTGTCCGCAATCAAGCCAAGATGCTTCCGAGTTTCCTCAGATGCTTTCCCAGCGTAGAAACCCTGCATATTCATGTGAGTTAATCCTGCTTTCTCTGTTAATCTGGCACCCATATGAATTGTCACTAATGATTTATGATCACTGAATGATCCACACCAACCAGCTAAACCACCCATTTGTTTGATTTGCAGTCTGAGAAAGCTGATCGACCAACTGGCACGCTCAGTCACAAGTTCTGGCAGGAGGTCTGTCGTACTGAATGTGTGCAGTTGCACATCAGGGAGATTGTTTTCCATGAGTACCAAGGGAAGCGAATCGAGCTTGCCTTCCTTAAGTTCATCCTGGAGAATGCAGAGGCATTGCAGCAGATGACAATTGTGCTTGCCAATGGTAGTTTCTCCTCAGGGGTTGTGGCGGCCACCAAACTAATCGAGGATCTATCTTATGTGAAACGAGCCCGTGAGAGGTATAATCTGGTGGTCGTGGAGGGCAGTAATTCTGAAGGAGGTTCTTCTTGGAGCTGCCAAGTAGCATCTGATTTTTCTGTTACTGACCCTTTTTATTGCTACTGAACTCAGTATAGCCTGGGTGTCTCATGATCCATGCTAGGTTTTCCTGCAAGTGAGTTTGCTATGTTCTATTGCAGTATCTGTATCATGTCACCATCTTAAACCGCTGGCATGTTTTTCTTTTTTAAGGATAGAATGGGAGGTTCCTATTAGCATATAGCATGAATGTTAGTGCTGAAATTGGCAGGAATTGACAATTTTGCTGGTTGGAGTTATAGAAAAATTCCCACAGTTGACATATTGGCACATGGCAAAACTTTGCTTGCTACAACTCCCTGATAGTTAATCTATATATAAAAAAACTCCCTGATAGTTTTCCTTCATTGTTGTGGTCATTAGTGTTCTCTTTTACTGTGCAGTGAAGCAAGAGCGCTATGTTGAGTTGTGTTTGTTAGCGTGTATTAGCATGGGCTGTTAGGGGGCCGGCCATATGGGCCTGGTGCCGCCCACGCCTGGGCCTTGTGCCCTAGGCTGGCTGTTGGTTTTAGCCATTGATTGTAGATTAGGCAAGGATCTCCGTTGATTGGGTATTGTCTATAAACCCTAGACGATCCTTGCCTATATATTGTACACCTTTGGTACCTCTATAATCAATCTGCTATTTTCCCAAGATATTCTCTCTTTCATGGTATCACGAGTCCGGTTCTCCTCCCTTCCGCTGCCCTAGGCGCGCCGGCCCTTCTCGCCGTGCTGTGCCTTCCTGCGTGCCAGCCTTCCTGCTGCGCCGCGCCATGCCGGACACACCGCCGCCCTCGCCCAAGGGCGACGCCCCCAAGGACAAGTCTGCCGATCTGTCCCCCTCCGCCACCTCGGTCCAGACCGACGAGGTCTCTCGGCGCCTGGCCAAGGAGAAGGCCAGCGCCGAGGCCCAGGAACGCCAGCAGGCGTACCAGGAAGCCCTCGCCCGTCTCGCCAAGGCTGAAGAGGATGCAGCCGCCGCCGCCTCGGCTCGGGAAGCCGCTCTCGCGCGCGCTGATCAGGAACGGATCGCGCTTGCCGCCGCCGTCGCGGCCATGAAGCCCTCATCCTCGCAGGAGGCCACCTCTTCCTTGCCCAAGGATCTTCACGCCGCCATGCTGGCCCAGGAGGCCTCGGCCCTCCTCAACCTCCATGCCCAGGCCGTCGCCGTCAACAACATCCGCAGCCTCGTCCACATCGTCCTCGACGTCGACTCCGGTAACTACGGTCGTTGGCGCGATCAGTTCCTGTTGACCCTCGGCAAGTTTTCTCTCCAGGATCATGTCCACTGCGACAATCCGCTCCCTTCTCCTGATTGGGATCGGATGGACTGCGTCGTGAAGTCCTGGGTGCTCGGCTCCCTCACCGACGACCTCGCCGACATCGTCTCCTCCCGGGGCTCCACCGCCCGGGCTGCCTGGCTCGCCGTCGAGTCTCAGTTCCTTGGGAACCGCGAGGCTCGCTCCATCCAGCTGGAAACGAAGTTCCGCACCTTCGTCCAGGGTGACCTCTCCGTGGGCGAGTACTGTCGCCGTCTCAAGAAGATGGCTGAAGATCTCACTGCCCTGGGTGAGGTCGTGACCGACCGCACCCTCGTCCTCAACGTCATCCGCGGGCTCAACGAGCGCTTCACCCATGTCGGCACGCTACTTCGTCGCGCTCGCCCGTTCCCGTCCTTCCTCGACGCCCGCGATGATCTCATCCTGGAGGAGATCACCCTGGAGGCCCGGGACCCCTCTCCGGCTGCCGCCCTCACCGCCACCACCAAGCCGGCCGCCAGCCCTTCCCCACCGCCTACCAGCAGCAACTCCGGGGGGGCTGGCAACGGCTCCAAGAACTCCAGCCGCCGCAGCAAGCGCGGCGGCGGCGGCGGCGGCAACAACGCTGGCAACGGCCAGCGCTCCTCCCAGCAGCCTGGCGGCGGCCAGCAGCAGCAGTCTGGCGGCAAGACTGCTGCTCCTCCTGGTGGGTGGCCCACCTTCTACAACCCGTGGACGGGGACCATCCAGATGTGGCCTGGCCCCCGTCCTCCCTTGGCGCCCATCCCCCAGCCGCGCCAGCAGCAGCAGCAGCAGCACGCCCTCGTCGCGCAGCAGCAGCAGCCGGCGCCCGTCGCTCCAGAAGCGGCCGGTCAGTGGGGTGCGCCGCCCTACTACAACCCCCTGGTCGGCCTCCCCTCCTGGGATCAGCAGTCGCTGGCCTCCGCCTTCAGCACGGCCACGCTGACTCCGCCCGCGAACACCGACTGGACCTTCGATTCAGGTGCTTCCTCACACATGACATCATCTCCTGATTTCCTTTCACGCCTTTATTCCCAGCGGTATCCTGCTCCATCTTCAATTGTTGTTGGTAATGGCTCCATGATTCCTGTCACTGCCACTGGCTCCACAGAGTTACCTCATGCTTTACGTCTTAATAATGTCCTTGTTTCTCCACAAATTATTAAGAATCTTATCTCTGTTCGTCAGTTTACCACCGATAATAATTGTTCTGTCGAGTTTGACCCCACTGGTTGTTCTGTGAAGGATCTCAACTCCAGGAACGTGATCGTCAGGTGCAATAGCTCCGGTCCGTTGTACCCCCTGCATCCCGGTCCTGCTCATTCCCTTGTCGCCAAGGCCGCCTCACCGTTGTGGCATCGTCGGCTCGGTCACCCTGGTCATGAGGCGTTATCGAAGCTTTCTTCTAGTGTGTCTTGTCAGATAGAGGATTGTTCTAGCTTATGTCATGCTTGTCAGTTAGGGCGTCATGTTCGGTTGCCCTTTCATGCGTCTGCATCTCGTGCGTCAAATAAGTTTGATCTTATTCATTGTGATCTTTGGACATCTCCGGTTGTTAGTGTCTCTGGATACAAATATTATTTGGTCATTCTTGATGATTGCACTCATTACCTGTGGACTTTTCCTCTCCGTGTTAAATCTGACACTTTCAGCACGATCGCGAACTTCGTTTCCTACGTCTCGACCCAGTTCGGCGCCACTGTGAAGGCCGTTCAGTGCGACAACGGGCGCGAGTTCGACAACTCCAGCGCCCGCACCTTCTTCCTCACCCGGGGCATTCATCTTCGCATGTCCTGTCCCTACACCTCCTCCCAGAACGGTAAAGCTGAACGTATTATTCGATCCATTAATAATGTCGTTCGCTCCCTGCTGTTTCAGGCATCCATGCCTCCTTCCTACTGGATTGAGGCCCTCTCGACGGCCACTACTTTGATCAACATCTTGCCCACCAAAACTCTAGCCTTCTCTACGCCACACTTCGCCTTGTATGGCGCTGCACCGGCATACGAGCATCTACGAGTCTTCGGGTGCAAGTGTTACCCAAACCTGTCCGCCACAACCCCTCATAAACTCGCTCCCAGGTCTGCCCTGTGTGTTTTCCTTGGCTACTCCGATCACCATAAAGGATACCGCTGTCTTGACCTCTCGTCTAACCGCATCATCATTTCACGGCATGTCATCTTCGATGAAACTGCCTTCCCTTTTGCTGATCGCGACGGGCCACGTACACCTGCGACCTTCGAGTTTCTTGATGCTGCTGACACTGTGCCAGTCCCTATTGGACCACACAGACCTCTTTCATCTTCTGCAGGAACTCCCTCGGCCACTTCGTCATCACTCGAAGACGCCCCGGCAGCTCCCGCGCTCTACGTCCCTCCCGGACGGCGCCTGCTGGAGCACTCACCTGCGCCACGCGCGGCCTCGACGACGCCCGCGCCACGCGCGGCACCGACGACGCCCGCGCCACGCGCGGCACCGACGACGCCAGCGCCACGCGCGGCCCCGTCTCCCTCGTCGCCCGCGCCACACGCGGCCTCGCCGGCGTCCCCAGGATCCCCCTCGCCCGCTGCGTCCCCTCGGTACATCACACCGGCCCTCCGTGCGGTCCAGGGGCCTCCGAGGGTCGACACGCGCGGGCCACCCCCGGGCTTCCAGTTCTACCCGTTCGCCTACTCCCGTAGGGCTCGGGACCCTCCAGCGTCAGCCGCGCCAGCCGCACCAGCGCCCGCGTCGGCCGCTTCTCCAGCGCCAGCCGCGCCGGCCGCACCAGCGCCCGCGTCGGCCGCTCCAGCGCCCGCGCAGGCAGCATCAGCGCCCGCGCCGGCTGCTCCCGCGCCCGCCCCGGCCGCCCAGGCTGCACCGGCGCCCGTGCAGGACGTCCCTGCGCCTGAACCAGAAGCACCGGCGCCGCCCGCGTCTCTTCCCAAAGGCGCCGTTGCTGTTCGCCCCGTGGCCAATCAGCACTCCATGGCGACACGTGCAAAGAAGGGCTTTCGCATTCCGTCGCTGTACCACGCTGTCCAGCTGTCTCCGGTGCCCAGGACATACCGTGGCGGCCTCGCCGACCCTGCTTGGCGCGCTGCCATGGTCGAAGAGCATACTGCTCTCCTGGAGAATCACACCTGGGATCTTGTGCCGCGGCCTTCTCATGCTAACGTGGTGACGGGCAAATGGGTCTTCAAGCACAAGTTCAACGCCGATGGTACCCTGGAGCGGTATAAGGCGCGCTGGGTTCTTCGCGGATTCACTCAGCGTCCCGGTGTGGACTTCTCTGAGACGTTCAGTCCCGTGGTGAAGCCTGCTACAGTGCGGACTGTTCTCTCACTGGCTCTCTCTCGTCGTTGGCCCGTGCACCAGCTCGATGTGAAGAATGCCTTCCTTCATGGCACCCTCTCCGAGACAGTTTACAGCGCCCAGCCATCCGGGTTCGAGGATTCCACTCACCCAGATTACGTCTGCAAGCTGAACAAGTCTCTGTACGGACTGAAGCAAGCGCCCCGTGCGTGGTTCACCAGGATTACCTCTCACTTGCTCTCTCTGGGATTTGTCGAAGCCAAGTCAGATACATCGCTCTTCGTCTACCGCCGCGGCTCAGATCTTGCCTACCTGTTGCTGTATGTTGATGACATCGTCCTCACGGCCTCTTCATCGCCACTTCTTCGTTGGGTCATCTCGGCCCTGCAACAGGAGTTCTCCATGAAGGACCTCGGTGAGCTGCATCATTTTCTTGGGATGCATGTTCAGCGTTCCGACGATGGCCTTCTTCTCTCTCAGCGCCAGTACATGATAGAGCTTCTTGATCGCGCGGGGATGGCTGAGTGCAAGCCGTGTCTCACTCCGGTCGACACAAATCCCAAGGTGCCTGCCGCAGATGGTGCTCCTGTCTCCGATGCTTCAGATTACCGCAGCCTTGCTGGTGCCTTGCAGTGGCTGACTTTCACTCGCCCGGACATTAGCTATGCTGTTCAGCAGGTCTGTCTTCACATGCATGATCCCCGGGAACCGCATCTTGCCGCTCTGAAGAGGATTCTTCGCTATGTCCGTGGCACACTGGATTTGGGTCTCAAGCTGCGACCATCCTCCGCTACTGATCTCGTGGTCTACACTGATGCTGATTGGGCCGGTTGTCCAGATACGCGCAAGTCCACCTCGGGCTATGCTGTGTTTCTTGGGGACAGTCTCATCTCCTGGTCCTCCAAGCGTCAGAACACCGTCTCCAGATGAAGCGCCGAGGCTGAGTATCGCGCTGTTGCCAATGGGGTTGCCGAGGCCACCTGGCTGCGTCAGCTCCTTCTTGAGCTCCACGCCCCTCTACACCGAGCTACACTGGTGTATTGTGATAACATCAGTGCCGTCTACATGTCTTCCAACCCCGTCCAGCATCAACGTACCAAGCATATTGAGATTGATCTGCACTTCGTCCGGGAACGAGTTGCTCTTGGTGATGTCCGAGTTCTTCATGTGCCCACCACTTCGCAGTACGCCGACGTCTTCACCAAGGGGCTACCGTCCGCCGTCTTCACTGAGTTCAGGACCAGTCTTAATGTATGCAGTGGCTAACGATACGACTGCGGGGGGGTGTTAGCGTGTATTAGCATGGGCTGTTAGGGGGCCGGCCATATGGGCCTGGTGCCGCCCACGCCTGGGCCTTGTGCCCTAGGCTGGCTGTTGGTTTTAGCCATTGATTGTAGATTAGGCAAGGATCTCCGTTGATTGGGTATTGTCTATAAACCCTAGACGATCCTTGCCTATATATTGTACACCTTTGGTACCTCTATAATCAATCTGCTATTTTCCCAAGATATTCTCTCTTTCAGTGTTGACCAATGTACCAATGCATTACTCTGAATTGGTGATGGCAGCAACAGTGATAGTTAGTATACTTATTTGCTGCATATTCGTTTTCAATCATTTCGATTGATCTTGCACAAACCTTTTAAGTTACAGTAACTTTGACTCCGCGCGCTTCTGGTTGGTTCAGATTTCAAACATGCTGCAGCTGTTTCATTGATGCCAATAAAGGTCCCTTATTTCAGAATTCTGAAATTAATACTGATTAATAGTTCTTTTTGTGAAGTACTGATCAATGGTTACTAATGCAGTAATGCTGTATCCTCATACCACCCTAATCGGTTCCTGATTCCATTGAAGTTATGTCGAAATAGTGTGCAATCTTTATATTTGAGCTAATGTGCTCTGAACGAGGAGGGATGATCAGGCAAGCATTTCACTATCAAGAGGAGTAGAAGCTACATTCTTCCTTTGTTGCGATGTATGAATAGTAATCATGCTGCTCATCTACTCTATCAATATCTTCATGAAATCTTTGATTTCAGCCAAAATCATGTGTTGATTTGTCATGAAAAGTAAACAACAGTATGAGATGGAAGTTGAAAAATTGTTAATTTGTCAAGTCTTTGCGTACCAGATTACATAGAGCTTGTATCTTTATGGGGTTGGCAACCTGGTTTCTCATGACATAACCTTGATATGATCTGAATTGGCATTTGAATTGTTGAGCATGGTTCCTTTTTATGTCATTTTTCATGTTTCCCTCTGAATTCATGTGCAGGATAATATGTTAACTTTAACAGGCCCAAATCAAGCATTTGCTGGCTTAGGTAGCATGTTTTTTGAGTTCCATTTGAAGATTAAGGGCGAGGGGCCAGTCGACTAAGACCAAGATTTCAGCAAGGGCTTGCTGGAACGCAATGCCTGCTCTGGTACATGTCGACCCAAGACTTTATGGCTAGAAAGTTGCCTAAGTAAAGTTGATATGGTGTATACGCCTGTTCCATTTGCTTTGGAAGCTTCCCTTAGAGTCAATATTTTGAACGGGAAATCTAATTTCATTGGCAGGGTAATTGCTCAGACTGCAAATGATGAAAGTGAAATTATTCTGTATGAAAGTAAACAGGCAGGCACTGATACAAAACTTGGAAATGGTGGATTTGTTAAGTTGGCTCGTTGTGTAGTAGCTGTCCCACGGGATGGGAAGTTGAAGCTCGGTTTTACTTTTCTGAGAGTGGCCATGAACCTGAAAGCTTTCTGCTTACAATACGGAATAGTGATGAACAATTTACTATCAAGCTAGATCCAAATACGGTGCAGGTGAAAGTTACTTGGAAGGGTGTTTTGAGACGGCGCCCTGCTGTTATATCTTATAAGCGGTTAATACCTTGTAATAGAGAACTTGATTATAGAGAGTTTTCTCTCACTTACAAATTTGTCTGCCACTTATTAATGTTCTGGTAGTATGTTATATCTATTGAATATTAATGGATCTGCTTGGTAAATTGTGTGTAACATTTTGGTCCTTGCCTTATGTAACTAGAAACTAATCAGGGTGGCTGGTAAACTGCAGGGAATGCATGTTCTTACAAATTTATTATGTTCCATAAATATGTTTTAAAATAGGAATGGTAGTAAAAGTCACTGCATACGTTCTAAATTATAATATGTTTTTTCTAGATACAAAGTTTTAAGTTTTTACTGGACATATTGGGATGAGGGAAACACTCTTCAATCTTGGTTATCACTTGTCACGTATGTTGTTGTATAAATATATTCATTGAATATATTATCACTAGTGTCGTGCCCGTGCGTTGCTACGGGACATAAAAACTCTATACTAAAAGCATATTTGCGTTGCTACGGGACATAAAAACTCTATACTAAAAGCATATTGATCACAAAAATAAGATAACAATACTATGAAGTTTTACACTTTGGTCCAAGTGACATTTTATTAATCTAGAAAAAGCAAAGATCGCAACTTTGAATTCAACACAGTCGCAGAGAAAGCGGCGTCTCAGTCTCATCAACTATGTCTACTTTATATTCTACTCTAATGCGGCGAATATAATGTTTGACAATTTCAGGTAGCCATCTGCGATAACCATTCCTTTCATGCGCTGGTAAATACACCAACATGTTCTGGCGCATCACCACCATACCATCCTGTACACATGATTGAGTATGTGGATGTAAATTTTGCACCATGTAACATGGGTAGAACCGACGGCATGGAAACACTTCTTAAAGAACTTGATATACTCATCGAAAAAAATTTATTTGTTGCCAAGACTGCAAGAACGAAGTGGTGGAAGCTTAGAGGGGAAGCGGTGCACATGTTTAAGGAGAGGATGCTAGGCGAGGGGCCTTGGGAAGAAGGAGAAGATGCAAACGACATGTGGCTAAAGATGGCAACATCTGTTCGGAATGTGGCTTCAGAAGTGTTTGGTGTGAGTAGGGGAGGCAAACAGGAGGCGAAGGACACCTGGTGGTGGAATGATGAGGTGAAAATGGCTATTAAGGAGAAAAGGAGTGTTTCATGCGCCTACACCTTGACAAGAGTGCAGCCAACATCGAGAGCTATAAAATAGCGAAGAGAGCTGCAAAGCGAGCTGTGAGTGTAGCAAAGGGTCAGGCATATGACAACCTTTATCAGCGGCTAGGCACGAAGGAAGGGGAGAAGGACATTTATAGGATGGCTAGGATCCGTGAGAGGAAGACAAGGGACATCACCCAAATCAAATGCATCAAGGATGGGACAGATCGACTCCTGGTGAAGGACGAGGAGATCAAGGATAGATTGCGGGAGTACGTCGACAAGTTGTTTAATGGGGAGAATGAGGGTCCTACCCTTGAGTTGGACGATTCATTTGAGGATACCAGTAGACGCTTTGTGCGGAGAATTCAGGAGGCGGAGGTCGAGGAGGCGTTGAGGAGGATGAAGGGAGGTAAAGCGATGGGCCCTGATGGCATCCCCATTGAGGTGTGGAGGTTCCTGGGTGCTAGAGCGATAGCATGGCTAACTAAGCTTTTTAACCTCATTTTTCGGGCAAACAAGATGCCTGAAGAATGGAGAAGAAGTATATTAGTACCGATCTTCAAGAACAAGGGAGATGTTCAAAGTTGTACTAATTATCATGGGATAAAACTGATGAGTCATACGATGAAGCTCTGGGAGAGGGTTATAGAGCATCGCCTACGAAGAGTGACAAGCGTGACCCAAAACCAGTTTGGGTTTATGCCTGGTAGGTCGACCATGGAGGCAATTTTTCTAATACGACAGTTGATGGAGAGATATAGGGAGCAGAAGAAGGACTTGCACATGGTTTTCATTGACCTCGAGAAGGCGTATGACAAAGTACCAAGAAATGTCATGTGGTGGGCCTTGGAAAAGCACAAAGTCCCCACTAAGTACATTACGCTCATCAAGGATATGTACAAGGATGCGATGACATCTGTCCGGACATGTGATGGCGACACCAGTGACTTTCCAATTAAAATAGGACTACACCAGGGGTCAGCATTCAGCCCTTATTTATTCGCTTTAGTGATGGCTGATGGATGAGGTCACAAGGGACATACAAGGTGATATCCCTTGGTGTATGCTCTTTGCGGATGATGTGGTGCTAGTTGATGAGAGTAGGGTGGGGGTTAATAGGAAGTTAGAGCTATGGAGGCACACGTTGGAGTCGAAAGGTTTTAGACTTAGTAGGACGAAGACAGAGTACATGATGTGCGACTTCAGGGCGATTGGACATGAGGATGGAGACGTTAGCCTTGATGGGCAAGTGGTGGCCAAGAAGGATACTTTTCGATATTTAGGATCGATACTCCAGAAGGATGGAGATATTGATGAAGATGTTAGGCATAGAATTTCAGCCGGTTGGCTAAAATGGCGTCAAGCTTCTGGCGTCCTCTGTGACAAGAGGGTGCCACAAAAGCTAAAAGGTAAGTTCTATAGGACGGCGATTCGCCCGGCGATGCTATACGGTGCGGAATGTTGGCCTACAAAAAGGCGACATGTCCAACAATTGAGTGTAGCAGAGATGCGTATGTTACGCTGGTCTTGTGGGCACACAAGAAGGGATAGAGTACGGAACGAAGATATTCGGGATAGGGTCGGCGTAGTACCAATCGAGGAGAAACTGACGCAACATCGGTTGAGATGGTTTGGACATGTCCAACGGAGGCCTCTTGAGGCGCCAGTGCGTAGTAGGGTTCTAGAAAGGGTAGATAATGTAAAGAGAGGTAGAGGTCGACCTAAACTGACTTGGGACGAGTCGGTCAAGAGGGATCTTAGAGAGTGGAATATCTCCAAGGAATTAGCTATAGATAGATGCGCTTGGAGACTTGCAATTAACGTGCCTGAACCGTGATCTTTTGTTTCTTCTCTTATTTACCCCTAACCTTATCTTTGGTCTTGTGTCGTTTTATGTCTTCTTATCCTTGTTTCTTTTGGGTTTCATCTCTAGCCTACCCCAACTTGCTTGGGACAAAAGGCTATGTTGTTGTTGTTGAAGTTGTTATCGGTACCCCACATATTCATAGATTGAAGAATATAGAATCCACTTGAGTCCCTGTGGCAAGTTTCACGGTCAGCTACGTATAAAATAGTAAGGTTTTTAGATAATATTTGAAACACTTGGTTGCCCAGAGTTACTTACTTAGCTATGTTGTCTGGAACACCTGAAGCCCGGGTGAATTTCCATTTCTAGACATCCTCCTCACCCCCAACCAACTTCGTTCATTGCTTGCTTGAATTGCCTGCGAAATGCTAGAGTTAACTCAGCATGCTCTGTTATTTGTTTTCTATACAACCAATTGTTTATGTGAAGCACTACAGTTTACATAAGACTCTAAAAGCATGCTATGTTATTTGTTTTCTTGCGGTGGATATGTTTCTTATTATTGCTAAGTGTGTGTTGTAACCACGAATTCTCTGTTGTCCTTTGCAGGCTGTTGTTGTTTATTAGCAGCAGATGGTCGTCAAATTGTTTCAAGGCCCAAATCAGGGTCTATGGGGAGCCCATTTTGGTGAAGGAATTGGCAGATTGTGTGGCAAGTTATGTTCATCTTTGCACGCTATATATACTGGTGACTAAGGTAATAATGTATTCAACAGTAGTGATCCATGATTACTTGACTTTTCATGTCTTGCGTTCGTCAACAGTAGTTATGTTCTAAGTTGGTTTCTGTTGTATCAGGACCTTTAGTTGTGATGTTATTCTTCGAGGTTATGATAGGGATGGGGCACAACTGTACATGATAGAACCCTCAGGAGTCTCCTACGTGAGTTGTTACTGTTATATCAAGAGTTGTGTCAAATGCAAGTGTGAAGGCTCATCTTAGACTTTTATGTTTTACATTAATTATTTGCTACATCAATTGTGCATGAGTTCAACATGGATGACCTTGTTTTTAGTAGCATTAAATATTATTAGGAGTGTTGAAACTTTCTGCTGACTAATAAAGTGTGCAAGTTTATTTGTGTGAAAAATAGCAAGTCGGTTCAGTCTTTTGCAAAGTTTAACGTGGCCAAAGAATATCTGACCTATCACACACTCCCTCTCCAAGGTATGTTTCTTCATGAATTATCAATGGAAGGATGTGCCTCAACAACTGCTTGATTTCCTATGCTCTCTAATCATGCATGACATTCAAAGTGAGCTCACCGGACTCAAGCTGGTCCTTTTCTGCAGCTTTCACACAGCGTGTTTGTCCTCTTAGATTTAGAATATCTGGTAGTTCGACAACAGGAGATGTGTGCGGTTTTGAACTGTTGAATTGGTATTGTTTTGGTCTCATCGGAGGTTCTATGGTCTGGATGGGCGCATAGCTTCCCATGAAAAAGTGGCTATAGGCTAAATCTGATTTGAGAATAAACTTATGGGTTGTGTGTCTGAGATTTCTCCCTAGCTTAGGCAAGTAATCAAACTCTAGGTCCCAAACCGATTTCCACATGAGACAACAGTATCTTGACCCTTTTCATTATCAGGAACCTCTAAACCAACAAAAATTGAACATCACAAATTGTCAATTCACGAATATGATCGCTGCATAAACTTGCATAAAAATTATAAAAAAAGTTGGGAGGTCTGATAACAATGAGGTGTAAACACAAGAACCATTTAGTTTGGAACCGTAGTTGGATCCGTTGTTGCGTGTGTTAACAAAGTTTACTCTGTCGGGAAGTTGTCATATTCTGTCACTGCTCCTACTATCATGATCATCTTTAGGTGACGAGGAAGTTCTATTATCGTTTCTTGAGCTTTTATCCTTTTTAGCTGAAGTAACTTAGTGTCGTAATCTCGTATGAGTTGACTTGGAAGGACTTTCCAGCAAAATATAATGTGCATAACAATTCAGTTCCACCACCAGCGGCACATTTAGTTATCATCAAATCGTTTCAGGTTTTGAAGGGTGCTCAAGTCATGATGAACGTAAAGCCTATAAGTCAGACTTCGAAATCTCTGAAGGTGAAAAGAAGACCGAAATGGGCTCTTTGAGGAAGAAAGCAAATAGATGTATCAACAAAGATTAGACATTCCTTAAAGAAGACCAGGAGGAAGAGTGGTAGTCGGATTTTATTTGTATCTATTGAAGATGTGCGTGATCTAGAGGAGCTGCAAGCTGTTGAGACATTTAGGTAGGTGCTACTTTGGATGAGTTGTTGCCTGCAACACTGCAAGCAACATGACCATCATATGATGCTAAGGTATATACTATAGACTATGATGTGTCTTTTTTTCCATGACACAAGTTCAAAGAACCGACATAACTAAATCTGGTTTGTGTAGATTTCTGAAAGCAAGGAAAATGAATATTGAGAAAGCAAAGCAAAGATATGCTTCAGTGCCGGAAGGAATATGGCACTGATACAATTGCCAATGTGAGTTGGCTGAGCACAAGCCATAAAACAGTTTCAATTGTTTGGCTATATATAGCATCTGTATGACTTTGTCTTCAAAATAATTAGCTTGTAGTTCTGCTTGTTCCATAGGATTTTGAGTACAATGAGTTGAATGTTCTGCAATATTATCCTCATGGTTATCATGGAGTTGACAAAGAGGGGAGGACAGTTTAAATAAAAAAGGCTCGGTAAGGTTGACCATAGCAATATTATGAATATCACAATGATGGATCGATATGTAAAATACCATGTGAAAGAGTTCGAGAGGAGCTTCTCCATCTAATTCCTAGCTTGCTCTTTTGCTGCAAAAAGGCACATCGATTCAAGCACAATAATTCTGCATGTTCAGAGTGTGGTATGTCACTGAAGATTTAGCTTCCAGGATTCCTCCTTATGCAACATGATGGTCTAGGAAAGCTAATTTGACACCTATGGTTTATGAGAGCTAAGTTCGGAAGCTTACTTAAGGACAGCCTACAAAACTATTTTTTTCTTGATAATGTTGTCTATTTCTAAGAAATTCTTATATTTCTTAACAAATACCAAATTGCTGCTTGTAATAATTGATGCTAGGTATGCCGTATTCCATTTGCACAAATTACTTAGTGAATTGCCAGTGTTCCATTTGCACAACTGAAGATGGTAACACAGAATGAAATGGTATGTTATGTTATGCTTGTCTAACTGGAAAATTCACCTATAAAAGATAATTGTACCGAGCATTGCAATTTACAAGTTCTACGACACATTTTCTTGCATAATTTATTTCGACCAAAGAAAAATGTTAAACATGTGAGACAATGACTCCACTGGGTAAACATGCTCCTAAAGAAGCTAACAAAACCAGATTTTCTATTTTTAGATTTTTATACATTTACTTATGTATTTTGCAAGATTCAGCCCATATACATGTGATTGAATAAACGTGAAAGGAAAAAAATCTTGCATCTAAGCCCCTGAAAACAAAACTTCTACTGCGTATAGATCCTTTCTTTTCAACTCAGCCCTCGTATCTTATGCATAACCCCCTGGACAAATTCCACTTTCAAACATAACACCAACCATCTTATGAAAGACCCCTAACGTTCTATCTTCTTTTAACCTGAGATCCCAGTTCTTCTCTATCAGTCTCACGTGAACAAGGCCGAGATGCATGCCTTAACGGGTGATCTCCCACCGGCGGCGAGGCAGAGGCCTCCGGTGCACGAAACCTGATGGGGATTAGAGAAACAAAATGACCTAGGGACAGGGATCTCACCTAGAGTGGTGCCGGCGTTGGTGGCGATCTCTACCCTCCACGGCGGCGTCTGTCGGCCTCGTCAAGGTTCGGCGGCATCGGCGTCAGCGTCGTTCGTCGGCGGTGGCGGTAGAAACGGTGTCTCCCTCGAGGCTTCGTTCATCGGCGGCGGCGGCGACGACGCTTGCCCTCGTCAGGCCTATGCGGCGGTAGGCCGGCTACGACGTCTCCCTTGGCTGCGGCGTTCCTCGGCGTTGGCCCTCGGCAAGCCGCGTTTAGGGTTTGCCGATGGCGATGAGGATGGGGTCGACGATGCAGCCTTCAAACCCTAGCGCGATGGCAGGGGCACCTCGGTGGCTGGCAAAAGGGGTTTTTGGGGGCGCGGCGCGGCGCGGTTTGTGTGTCATCACGATCGCACGGTCGCTGATCATCTAGCGGTGGATTCGACGGTGGGGAAGGAAAACGAAACGACGTACGAAGGCACGGGAGGGAGCAGGCGTCGCGTTTTTGCATCGGAGGGCGAGAGAGGGTCTGCACACGATCTGTACGGCGCGCGGTATCGCAAAGCCCCCGACGCACGACGCACGACGCGCGGATCGCATGACGAACGATCCACTTTTTAGTCTTTATAGTTGTGAGAGATAGGCATTTGTACTTTAATCATACGTAGCGATTGTTAATCTATTTTGAGAAGTGCATTGATGTGCAGAAGTAAATAGTGCCAGTAATGAATAATCCCTACTTGCTACTCCCTTCGTTCCAAAATAGATGTCATTCTCGCTTCTCGAGAAGTCAACATTTTCAAAATACCGGCAATTATATATTAAAATATATAAATATTTATGCTAAGTAATTAGTATCATTGGAAAGATCTTTAAGTCTAGTTTTTTAACAAATTTATTTAGAGATGAAAATGTTGCACGTTTTTTCTATAAATCTAGTCAAAGTTGAGAAAGTTTGACCGGCACGCATCCCATAACGTCATCCATTTTGGAACGGAGGGAGTACCTGGCAACTGCGATTTTCCTTTCGAAGCTTTTCCAGTGAAATCCGCATTCATGGGTCAATAAATAAACGGACGGAGCAAGTAATGAGAGTACTTTTTTGATTTTTTGAGATCGAGATCGTGTGTATCAGCAGAAGTAAAACATCCGTTTGGCCCATGGGCCCGCGAGAAACCTGCTTCCAACATTTGGCCCGCGGCCCACGCTACAGCTCCAAACCCTAGGCCACAGACCACCTCACTGGTTCTGGCTCTATCTCACTGCGCCGTGGGGTTTGCTAGTTTGCGGCCGCCCGCACGGGAGGCGCCGTGCGGTCGCGCTACCGGACAAAATAGCGGGCCCCACCATGCACGCGCCTCACTCTAGCACTTCGTGCTGCCCCGCTCTGCCTGCGCCCGCTCACCGTCATAGCTAGGCCTCACGCGCTCACAAAACACAAAAAATTGTCCGGGGAAAAATTTACAACAAAAAATTGTCCGTAAAAAAATTTGCTACAAAAATTTATCGAGAGAGAGAAAAAAATTTGTAGAAAATTTTGTCCGGAAAAAGATTTGCAACAAAAATTTGTCCAGATAAAGAGAGAAAAAATTGTCCAACAAATAAAAGGTTTTTGGAGAAAATAAAAATAGTTTGCATTAAAATTTTGAGCAAACTTTTCACAGGGAAATAATGTTTGAAGGAAAGTTTTGCAACAAGACTTGCAGCAAAAGGTAAAAAAACTTTTCAAAAAATCTTTACAACAAACTTTTCTCCCTTAAAAAGAAAAAAGGGGTAAAGTACCTGCGTGGCTGCTGGCATCGCCATCTCCGCTAGTGTCGCTGGCCAGCACGTCGGGGCTCGCCGAGCTGCCGCCGCCACGCCGACGCCCGCCGGGGCACGCACGTCGGGGCCGCAGTCGACGCCCGCTAGCGACGGAGATGGTCGGAAGCGCCGCCGCACCCGTCGCCGCCCTCGCGGACGGACGACCACCAGGGCAGAGCTTCATCGCAGGGCAGAAGAGACTGGCGGCGTCTGGCAAGCATTGAAGTGGGCGCTAGGCAGAGCAGAGAAATCGGCACGTGCGGTGGGCGGTGGGATAAGGTTGCTGGGCTTGTGGGTCCCCCCACGTGGGAAGCGAGCGTGAGTTTGGCTCAGTGCGCGTGGGTGTATAATTGGGATTCCGCTGCGCCGTTCGCTCCGCCTCGCTGAGGAGCCAAAAATCTCCAAACCAAACCCCTCCCAGCCACCGTCATGGCGAGAAATTACATTTTTGACACTCTCTTCGTGTGGCTTCGCAACTTTGACACTTTCAACATTGGCTTCGTAAATTTGACACTCTCGTGGTGAACAACTTGATTTCCTTGACATTTTCAATTCTTTGGTCGTTCTTATTTCGTTTTTTTATTTACATGCCTATGGAAATGACCGGATTGCCCTTCCTTTCATATATGCCAGGTCTGGATCGATCGGCACCCCTTATCGTCTTCTTCATCGCTGCAGCTCGTGCCTGCTTGGCTGGTTTGCCTCTTCATCGCTGCGCCCATACGGCCATACCTGCCTGGGCTCTTCCTTGCTGCGCTGTACAAGGACTCGACTACGGCTCCGCCCTCGCCCCCGCCCGGTGGAAGGGACTCTACGTCGGCAGTTCGGCAAACTCATCACAGGTTCATGACTCTACTGGATCCTCGAGGGTCGCGGCTGTGTCTGATCGAGGGGGCTGACACCGTCGATGCTCAACTCGTTCTCATCTTTGCGTTCATGTGGAAGTTGGAGTTGGATGAAAAGCACAGAGGGAGAGTAAGACATGCCTGGAGGTTGGAGACGCAATTTTCAGGACTTAATTTTCTGAACATGTGCACTTGCAGAGAGGGCAACTGAATGCATACTGGCCACGCAATTTTCAGGATTGCTACTACCTGCTCTGTAATATCTTAGAGGTAGCATTAGCTGATGTTATATCTCAGCTGTATCATTGCAATGTAATTGGTCGTGCCAACAGTAAAATTGGTCAAGTGGACAACATGTTGTGATATATATAATAATCTCTTTGGTATATAATAATCTGATCCCATAAAGTGAGACACGAAAGGAGATATTTAAACCTGATTCGTATTAATTTCACATCTAAAAAAAAATTATGAGTTCACATCATGAGTCCATAGGCTCACTGAAAATGAGATTACAGCTCACAAACAAACGAGTTCTCAACCTTATTGAAACCATTCAAAGCTCACAAAAATTGAGTTTATACTTCCTGAAAAGTACTTGTGAGTTCACATCTCACATAACTTCAACATTATTTTAAGTGTTCGCATACTTCTGTCCTTGGGTATATCACAGAGATCATTCATCCAATTCGTAGCTTTCTCTTTGGAGTCATCTTCTTCGCTGCAGCTGCATTGGGCGTTTTCTTTGGAGTCATCTTGTTTGCAGGAGCTGTAGTGGCAATCATGTCTGGAGTAGCTGTAATGGTTTGTGAAGAAGTGCCCTCTCCCAGCAAGAAAGCAAGACGGCTGCAAATATATATGTTATCACATTTAGATAAATAATTTTGTTTCTCATTTGTATATTGCTGAACATAGAACTATTTATCATTGCTTCTTACCTTCTAGTGACCATGCCTGGACTATCCTGTATTATTTGTTCCCTAGTCAGCCTTTGTGGGGTGCTAGGTTCAGTTGGCCCGGCTTTTGTACTGTTCTTCCTAGGCTTCCTTTTCCTACAATTAAACAAAAAAATATTTTTTGTTTAATGTGATAATTTAAGATTTCAATGGAAGAACAACACTTGCCTTTTTATGGCTCCATTGAGTGGACACTTGTAACTAGCTTGCCTGTGACCCTTTATACCACATTTCCTGCAAGTAACTGGGCCTCTAATCATTTTCTTCCCATTAGAATTGGTGGGAGCAGTGCTGCTATCATTGACACCTTCACTGACACCTTTCTTCTTATGGCCACCCTCAAAACATCCTTTGAATCTTAGTTTCCTTTGTCTTGCAACATTTCTCTTAGCAAGTGGTGCACCCACAAGAAAGTCTAGGTGCACTTGTGGCCACTGTGACTTGTCTGTCATTGGCTCGATCTCTCTCACATAAGCAGCCTTGAATCTGTCCACAGAGTAGTACTCATGCACGAATTGCTCAAGGTCTACTCTTTTTCGTGATGTTACAAAGGCCAAAACATGTTGGCATGGCTTACCAGTATGCTGCCATTCAAGACAAGTACAAGTCTTTTGATGAAGCTTCACAATATGCCTTTCACAATTGTTGCTATTATCCCACACCTCTGCACACCAATTAGCAGATTCTACAACTCTTAAGTGCCCCAAACCTCTAGTATTTGCTCTCATCTGAACCATAATAGCTGGTAGTATCCTTCCAGCTGGTAGTCTTTCTGCAATCCTTCTCCTCTTCCTCCACAAGGCCATGATCATCTCTCTAACCTTATCAGCTAGTTTAGCAACAGGTAAGTCCTTAATGTCTCCGATCCAGTTGTTGAAAACCTCTGCTATATTATTAGTGACATAGTCACATTTTATTTCTGGATCGAAGGCACACCGCATCCACTTGAGATTATGCCACTGACTTAACCAGACCCATATAGCATTTGATTCTTTAATAATTGCTTCCATATGGTGTATGAACACCTCCTCCCTATAAGCTCTTGCTGCAGGATACATCCTTCCAAACCCATGGAACTTTTTCACAAAATTCTTCATAAGATGGAAAAAGCACTCCCTTTGTTCAGCATTGGGAAACACATTCTTCACATCATTCTCTAAGCCTTTGCAAGCATCTGTGCACACAGCAAGACGTGGAGGATCTCCTATTGCCTTCTTAAGTTGATTCATAAACCAGGTCCAATTTTCTTCTGTTTCAGAAGCTATGAACCCATAAGCAAGCGGATACATCCAATTGTGACCATCAACTATAGTAGCTGAGGCTAAATGGCCATTCCACCTTCCATTAAGTGCAGTAGAATCTATACCCAAATATGGCCTACATCCTTCCAAAAAACCATCAATGCATGGTTTAAGTGCACAGAAAAAACGATGAAAATACACATTACCATCTATCTCCAGTACTTCAATCTCCACAACACTTCCAGGTGATCTCTTTAGTACCTCAGTCTTCCATTTGTATAACATCTCAAAACTCTCTTCCCATTTACCATAAACCTATGCAAGAGCTTTTTCTCTCCCTCTCCAGACTGTGTCATATGAAATGGTGACAGAGTATTTATCTTCCAACTTTTTCTGTAATTCTGTACCACCAATCTTGGGTTATGGTCTTCACCCTACTACTTGAAACACAATCATGTCGATCAACTAAAACTGTCACCTTTACAGTTTTATTATCAGCCTGCCTTTTGCCACTGATCCTCCAAGGGCAATCTTCACTAGACTTGCAAAACCCTCTAAACCTCTCCTTACATGACTTCTCCGTACCTAGCTCAAACTCCTCATTGATGGCAAATTGCCTCACAGCCAATCGGAATTCATCCATTGATGGGTACAAAGTGCCAAGATTCATTTTTGGGTGGTCTTTGTCATAGGTAATCACTACCTCATTTGGTATGACATCACTAACAGTAACGGCAGCACCTTCAGTATCATCACCCTGCTCAACTATTGTACGACCATTTGGTTCAACCATCTTTGCTCTCTCATCCTCATCCCTGAAGCCCAATGGTCATCATTCATCAATTCAATTCTTCCTTCATTATGATGTGTCTCTACTATATGTAAATTATCCCAATCGACTTCTGGGATATGTGCTGTTGGTTGAGAAATAGAATAAGAAGCCTCGGATAATAATAATGGAGTTTCAGTTCTCCTACTCAGTGCGACCTCTACATCAGGTTCCATAGGTCCTGCTGTATGTGAAGATGAATAACAGTCAGCCACCATTTGAACGTGCAGGCAAGGAAAAAAAAGTCGGAGTGTAAACCAAGTATAAAGTAATCCAACGATTGAAACATTAATTGAAGTACTACATGTGCAGGTCAGTAAAATATCGGGAAGTAAAATGATAATTTCAGATATTTAGCAATGACTCCACTCAGAAAAGAACTACACGATGGAACTGATCTGCAATTCTGTAGCACAATATAAATGGAGACAAACAACAAGGGTCCTTTGCTGCCCGGAAAATATAGTTAATACTTCTGATAATCATGGATTCACGGGCACAATCTATAGATAAACAACAAGAGCCTGTACCTGCGCGCGACAGTTCGCAGCACCAGGCGCCGACGGGGGGATTCCAAAGGGGGCCGATCAGCAGGATGCTCTTGTGTCACGGCGGCAGCCTGGCGTTCGGATCGGCGGCGACCTGTGGCGAACGGATCGGCGGCGCGTGGAACTGGCGGATGACGTGCAAAACTGGCGGGCACCAAATCCTTGATTTGATTTCCCAACCGAGCCAATCGGGTATGAACACATATCCTAAGGGCAATCCGGTCATTTCCATAGGCCTGTAAATAGAAAAACGAAATAAGAACGAACAAAGAATTGAAAATGTCAAGGAAATCAAATTGTTCACGACGAGAGTGTCAAATTTACGAAGCCAATGTTGAAAGTGTCAAAGTTGCGAAGCCACACGAAGAGTGTCAAATTTGCAAATTTCTCCCGCCATGGCCGACCTCATCGACATCGAGGGAATCCGGAGCGCGTTCCCCGGCGGCCATTTCCCCGGCCAACACCCCCCCGCCCCCAACCTCTCCTCCGTCGTGGCCGCGACCCCGGCCGCCGACGGCGTGGACCGCATCAGCGCCCTCCCGAACGGCCTCCTCCTCGACGTCGTCTCCCGCCTCCCCGTCCGCGACGCCGCGCGCACCGCGGTGCTCGCCTCCCGCTGGCGCAGCCTCTGGCGCGCCGCCCCGCTCGTCCTCCACGACTTCGACCTCCTCACACCCGACTGCGACCGCGGCGAGCTCCCCGAGGCAGCCGTCGGCCGGATCCTTGCCGACCACCCGGGCCCCTTCCGCGACGTCAACCTCTCCCACTGCTCCCCTCCGACACCCTCTGGTGCGGCCCGCTCCACCGGCTCCCGGCCGACATCCTCCGATGCGCCTCGCTCCGCCGACTCTTCCTTGCAACCTGCGTGTTCCCGGATACCACCAGCGCTCCCCGTGGCGCCGATGTCTTTCCCCACCTCAAGGAGTTCAGCATGTTGAGCGGCACCATGAGGGAGCACAACCTCGAGCACATTCTTGCCTGCAGCCCCGAGCTGGAGACCCTCGCGCTCATCATCAACAACAGGACCAACCACATCCGCATCCGCAGTCAAAGCCTCAAGTGCATGGTCCTCTGGGTGGGTGTCGCAAAGGAGCTCGCCGTGGTGGATGCCCCGCATCTGGAGCGGCTCATCCTCCGGGAAACGGGTGGTGATGCTCGGCCCATGATACTCAAGATTGGTGGTGCACCTGAGCTCCGTGTGCTTGGCCGCTTGAATCCAAGATTTCATACGCTGCAGATTGGCAACACCATCATCAATGTACTAGTAGTACTTTTCTCTTTCAGTAAGGAAGTTTGATCTACTCTTCTCAGTGGTTCATGAACATTCTTCCTTGCGTTGCAGGCTCAGACAAAGGCGAGCCCAAGTTGCATCGTCCCAAGTGTCAAGATCTTGGCTTTAGAGGTGAATTTTGGTGTTTCTAAGAATGCCAGTAAGCTAACCAGCTTCCTCAGATGCTTCCCCAATGTTAAGACGCTGCACATTGTGGTAACATTCCACTCATTCAACTGTCATTTGCTAATCATATTCACCCAAAGCTTCCTACACAGTTCGGAGAAAGATGTCTTTTTGCCACAGTTCATCATTGACTGAATTCCTCATTGATTTTGCAGTCTTCTAGAGATAGCGAAGCCTCTGGCGGGCACCATGCCAGGGTTTGGCAGCAGGTTGACCCCAGTATCAAGTGCGTGAAGTCACATGTCAACAATATTATCATCCATGAATACCAAGGGGAGCAAAGCGAGTTCGGATTCGTCAAGTTCATTGCCAAGCATGCTCGGAAGCTCCAGTTTTTGGCGCTTATCTTGACCGAAGTAATATCCGCTTCAGAAGGTGAGGTGCATAAAGTGAATTGCCAACTGAGGGCCCTAGCTACAGGTTCATGGGCGGCTGATGAATGTCAAGCGTTCCTGATGGGTCCTAAATCAGATAACACATGGAGCTTCGCTAAAGCATCTGACCTATCGGTTGAAGACCCATTTTTGTGATCAATGTGAAGGAGGTTTTCTTCGGTGCTCTATACTACCTTATACTGGCATTAAAAAAGGACCAGTATAAAAGGATCTAACGGTCCAAATTAGTTGTATACTACTAGACCTTCACCTGTAGTATAAGGTAGTATAAGTCGAGTAGTATAGTAGTATAGGTGTATTATGGGAAAAATATTTTAACATGTGATATATTGTGGTATAGATCGAGTAATATAGTGGTATAGGGGTATTATGAGAAAAATTATTTCCAGGAGCGCGTGTTGGTCGACGAGTTCTCCTTGCCAACCCTGGAGGCCCATTAGGCCCAGACTCTTCTTGACTTGCCACAGGCGTGCTAACATCCCCCTTCTTGAAACGCTGCTTGACCCCAAGCAGGTGCCATTGGAAACTTCTGCTTCAGGCTCACCAAATCCTCCCACGTCGACATTGAATCTGGCCAGCCTGACCACCTGATTAAGACTTGTTGAACCGATTGAATACCTCTGGAAACGAGCCTTCTTTGTAGCACCTTCTCAGGAACTCTTGGAACCTCAATGTCAGCGGGCAAATCTGTATGAACGACTACATCACCAGTGACAGCCTTCTTAAGCTGAGAGACATGGAATACCGGATGCACCGAAGAGGCTGAAGGAAGCTGAAGCTTATATGCTACTGATCCCACCTTCTCCAGAATCTCATAAGGGCCAAAGAACATGAAAGCTAATTTTTTATTAGACTTGGAAGCTAGTGACGACTGAACATAAGGCTGGAGCTTGAGGAATACCATTTCTCCCACTTGAAATGACCGCTCAGAACGATTCTTATCTGCCTGTCGTTTCATGCGAAGCTTAGCACGACATAGATGTTGCTTGATGAGAGAATTCATGAGTTCGCGTTCACGAAGCCAGGAAGACAAATCAGAAGACTGAACAGAGTCTGCTGCCGAAATACCAAAGTGTCGGGGGCTGTAACCATAAAGAGCTTGAAAAGGAGAAGTCCAATAGCAGAATGCTGACAGCTGTTATACCAGAATTCGGCCAACGAAATCCACTGTGACCACTTACTGGGACAGGCATTGACAAAACACCTGAGGAATGTTTCCATGGTTTGGTTAACCCGCTCAGTCTGCCCATCAGACTGGGGATGGTAACTTGAGCTCATACACAGTGTGACTCCTGCTATACGAAACAATTCTTGCCACAAGGAGCTAGTAAAGATCCTATCTCGATCAGAAATGATGGACAATGGCATGCCATGGTATTTATAAACACTGTCCAAAAAAGCTTAGCCACTGAATGAGCAGTATATGGGTGTTTCATAGCTATGAAGTGTGCATACTTTGTGAAAGAATCAACAACCACCAGAATGCAATTGAAGCTTCGAGAATTAGGGAGTCCTTCCACAAAATCCAATGAAACCATTTGCCAAGCAGAATCAGGAACAGGAAGTGGTTGCAGTTTACCTAGTAATTTAGCCCTATCAGGCTTGGACTGCTGGCAAACTGAGCAGGATTGCACATACTGAAACACCGCTTTCTTCATTCCTCTCCAAGCAAATAACTTTTTCATCCTCATATACGTAACTGGAGCTCCAGAGTGGCCCCCAATAGCTGAATCATGGCATGCAGTAATAAGCTTAAGTTGCAATTCTTTGTCAGCTCCCACCCAAATCCTACTGTTGTACTTTAACAACCCATTGCACAATGAAAATGGTGGAGAAGCCTGAGGATCAATTGCTAGTTTTGCCATCAATGATAATGCATATTCATCATTTTGGTAACTGCTCAGCACTGAACTAATCCACTGAGGGATCACAGATGAAACAACATGGCAAGATTCACTATGGGAAGACTTCCTAGATAGAGCATCGGCCACTTTATTCTCAGTGCCCATTTTGTACACAATACGGTATTGTAACCCCAGCAGTTTTGTGAACACTTTCTGCTGCCACTCAGTATGCAGCCTTTGTTCAGATAGCATGAATAGGCTTCTCTGATCTGTGTGAATGACAAACTTGGCATTCTGCAAATAGGGTCTCCACTGTTGAATGGCCATTAGTATTGCCATGTATTCTTTTTCATATGTAGACAGACCCCTAGACTTGGGGCCCAAGGCCTTGCTCAGAAATGCCAATGGATGGCCTTGTTGCATGAGAACTGCTCCTATGCCAACTCCACTTGCATCAGTTTCTATAGAAAACTCCTTGGAGAAATCAGGTAGAGCCAGAACTGGGGCATGAGTGAGAGCATGCTTAAGGGCAGAGAATGACTTTTCATGTTCAGAAGTCCACACAAACATAGCATTTTTCTTGAGAAGCTCTGTCAGCACCTTGCTAATGACTCCAAAGTTCCTAACAAACTTTCTATAGTAGCCAGCCAAGCCTAAGAAGCTGCGTAGTTCTTTAGCATTCTTTGGGGAAGGCCACTCAGCAATAGCAGCAATTTTCTGAGGATCAGTTCCAACTCCCTTTTCGCTAATCACATGGCCTAAATAATGCACTTCCCGCTGAGCGAAGGCACACTTGGAAAGTTTGATTTTCCATTGATCTTGTTGTAATAGTTCAAAGACTAAGCGGATGTGGTGCAAGTGTTCTTCATATGTTCTGCTGTAGATCAATATATCGTCAAAGAACACCAATACAAATTTATGCAAATATGGAGCCAATGTAGTGTTCATAGCCAGCTGAAACGTTCCTGGTCCCCCAGTTAGCCCGAATGCCATGACTCTGAACTCAAACTACCCACAGTGAGTTTGGAAAGCGGTCTTATATTCTTCTCCCTCCTTCAGTCTTATCTGATGAAAGCCTGCCCTCAAATCCAAACTAGTAAACCAACTAGCTTTGGCCAACTCGTCCAAGAACTCATCAATGATAGGTACTGGGTACTGCCCCTTGATGGTGATTGCGTTCAAGTGTCTATAGTCGACGCAAAATCTCCAAGTGTTATCCTTCTTTTTAACTAGGAGGACCGATGAAGTGAATGGACTGTTGCTTGGCTGAATAAGACCGTCCTTTAACATTTCCCGCACCTGCTTCTCGATCTCATCTTTCAGGGCTGGGGCAAAGCGGTAAGGACAGCTTCTGACTGGAGCAGCCCCTTGTACCAGCGGAATGGCATGGTCACAGGCACGCTGAGGAGGAAGGCCCGATGGCACTTCAAACAATGCCCCGAACTCATCAATAAGTTGTTGAACTTCAGCAGGAATGGACACCTGTATGCTGTCAGCAGCAATCACTTCTACTGAACTGACTTGAATAACAGATCCTTCTGGAATATGCATATTATCACCACAGAGCAAAACAGTAGAGTTCTGGTAAGGAATTGCCATCCACTTCTGCTTCCAATGTACCTTCATAGGGCTATACTGTTCAAGCCAGTCTAAACCCAATATCATGTCATAAGCAGCCAGAGGAATAATCTTTAAATCAGACTGAAACTGATAACCACCCATCTGCCACTCAGCCATGACAAGATGAGAATCACACTGCATAGAATCCCCATTAGCAATTTGAACTTGGACAGGCTGTGCATTGTGCCTCACCCCCTGCAATTGCTGAGATAACTCTGAGCTGATAAAAGTGTGGGAGCTACCTGAGTCAACCAGGATCTGCAACTTATGACCTTAGATAGACCCTGCAATGCACATTGTTCTCGGAGCTGGCTCACCCGACACTGCAGCAGCTGATAAAGTAAGAAATAGCTGGTTCTGAACAGCATTAGTGAATTCAGCCTGGCTTTCAGTGTCACCATGAGAAAAGACCTCCACCATTTCTTGCAAGACATGTAGCTGAACCTTGTCCGCACACTTGTGATCTCTAGACCATTTCTCAGCGCAATTCTGACATAATCCCTGAGCACGGCGATATGCCTTTAAAGCTGACCAACGGTCACTAGCTGATCTTGCTCTTTTGTCATCAGCCTAAGGAAGAGTGAGTCCCGCTGCTTGATCTAACTTTCCCGGCAGTGAGAACTCATACTTCTTGTAGTCCTTCTTCCTTGCCGGAGTAGACACCACATCCTGCAATTTAGCCAAAACATAGGCAGTATCCAAATCTGATGGTCTTTGAATAAGAACTGCGGCACGCAAATCCTCCCTAAGCCCATATATAAACCTCATGGTATAATGCAATGGATCAGGGACCTTCTCATAAGCAGTTAACTGATCGACTAGGCTAGAAAAGGAATCCACATAATCAGACACACTACCAACTTGCTTAATGCGGAAAAGCTGGCGAACTAAAAGCTCATGCTGATCCCGGCCAAAGCGCTCGAGGACCATATCAGTAAAGGTTGACCAGGAACAAGATTTAAGCTTAGGCTGCACAGATTGCAACCACTGGGCAGCAGGTGAAACAAAATGCATAGAGGCAACCAACACCCATCGATGTGGCTCAACATCATATAGTTCAAAATAATCAGCACTGCGAGCTATCCATAGCTTGGGATTAGTGCCATCAAACATGGGAAAATTAAGCTTAGGCAATTTCCCTACACTATTCCCCCCTGGACTAGCTGAACGCCATCTATTATCCAGACTAGGACTTTGATTCTCAGCAATTTTAGGAGGAGGGGAAGGAAGACGAAACGCACCCTTGACCGGGGGATGATCAGAGTCGTCACTGACCCGAAACCATCCTCCCGGGAGCTTAGTTCGACGTGGTGCCCATTGGGCCTGGTGGCCTCGGCCGTGGCAGACGGGCGCCCGGCAGCCAAAAGCTGTGCACCTGGGGTGGGAAGGACTGGAGTAGGAGGCCGACGAGGATCCAAGAGTGCACGCTCCCAATTCTTCGAGATTTTGTTCACCTCCAGGCGGATATCCTCCATGGTTCCCTCAATGTCAGGGCGCCAGTCATCGAAGGACGATGCGACGCGCTCCAACACCGAGACGCGCTGATCCTGGTCGATCTTCAGATCTGCGAAGCGACGCTCCCACTGGTCATCAGTTTTGGCCAGGCGGGACTCGAGGCGCTCCTACGCCTCCGAGTAGCGGGACTCGAACCTCTCCGTGGTTTCGTTGATCCTTGACTCAAGTTTCTCCTCGGACTCGGAGAATCGAGATCCCCACTTAGACTCGAACTGCGCGAACTTCTCGTCGAACTTTTTGTTGATCTCGTCCAGGATGATTTTGGTGTCCGGATTCATGGCTCCCTATCGACGCTGGAAGCGAGTGAAGTGGGTATGGGGAGGGAAGTAATCCAGATCGAGAAAGACCGCCTCAATTCGAGTCACTGGACACCGAGAAGGCCACGATTGCTCGCGCTCACCAACTCAGTAGAACAGGCTCGATCGATGCGGATGGAATAACGAAAAGAGGAAGGAATTGGACGCCCAGCACCGGAATGAATCTGATACCAATTTGTTAGCAGCGCTAACTAATAAGGAAGAACTAGCAGCAGAATAGAAACAAACGGAAGGAAGAACAGAGAAGAACATAGAAGAACAGAGTGGCGGCGGAGGAAGGATTGGTATTGTTTCTGTTTTAGAGTTACATGATGATCCCCATCTCCTCACACGACTCCCTTTATCGCTCGCAGGCGACGTACACACACGCCACTCACTCCCACTCAGGCCCAGCGTAGCGCTTGTTGGGTCGACGAGTTCTCCTTGCCAACCCTGGAGGCCCATTAGGCCCAGACTCTTCTTGACTTGCCACAGGCGTGCTAACACGTTGCCGCGGTGTCCCGCGTCCTCGAGGCCCACCGGGGCCCCTTCCGCTGCGTCCACCTCACCCGCACCTCAATGGGCGCGCACCGCGCCGAGCTCGCGCTCTGGCTCGACCTCCTCGCAGCCAAGGGCATCGAGGAGTTCGTCTTCGTCAACCGCCCCTGGCCGCTTGACTTTCCCCTCCCCGCCACAATCTTCAGCCTTGCCACCGTCAAGCGCCTCTACCTTGGGGCTTGGAGATCCCCAACACCTCTGCTCTCCCGCGCGGCACGGCGTTCCCGCACCTGCTTGAGCTCGGCCTCGGCTGTGTCGCCATGGAGGATAGGGACTACGACTTCATCCTCGCCAGGAGCCCTGTCCTGGAGACCCTTCTGATCTACACGAGCCAGAGGCATGTGAACCTCCGCATCATCAGCCGCCGCCTGCGCTGCGTGCAGCTGTGCATGTCCATTGTCCATGATGTCTCCGTGGTGGACGGCCCGTGTCTGCAGCGGCTCTTGCTGTGGAAAGCGAGTGAGCCGAGTCCTCGGGCAGGCAGTAAGAAAATCTGCACCAGGATCAAGTTTGGCCATGCGCCCAAGCTCCGATCTGTGGGATACCTGGTGCCTGGAGTACATGTTCTTGAGGTTGGCAACACCATTATCAAGGTGCTATTCCCTCATTCCCTTTCTTTCAGTGATGATTGATGGTTTACATCTGTGCATCAAACAAATGTTGTGCAGTGTTCATTGCTAAATTGTATGAATTGCAGGTTGATACAAAGGCAAGCCCAAGAACCATCCTCCCAAGCGTTAGGATATTGGCCTTGAAAGTGCATTTTGAAGTTCGCAATGAACCCAAGATGATTCCCAGCTTCCTCAAATGCTTTCTCAACATCGAGACACTGCATATCAAGGTGAATTAAATCGCTCCTTGGGTTATATTGGTGTACAATTGTATCACCAGCATTTGATTGTTGCTTAGCTGAATGAACCATGCTAACTAGCTGAGCCACCAATTGATTTGGTTTGCAGTCTGAGAAAAGTTATGAACCAGCTGGGAAGCTCAATCAGAAGTTCTGGCAAGAGGCCAGTGGCATCGAATGCGTGCAGTCACACATCAGGGACATGGTATTCCATGAGTACAGTGGGGATCATAACCAGCTTGCCTTCCTGAAGTTCATACTGGAGAATGCACAGATGCTGCGGGAGATGGTCATTGTATTTGTACAAGGTATTTTATCTTCAGGGGACAATGCGGCTGCCAAACTGATGAAGGATCTATCATCTGTGAAAGAGGCCAGTGAAAACTGTAGGGTGGTGATCTCGGAGCGCAGTATCTCTATGGGTGGTACTTCTTGGAACTGCCAGGTAGCATCTAATTTAGATGTTGCTGACCCTTTTTATTACTGCTACTGAAACCAGCATGGCCTGTATTTCTCATGTCATGATCCGAGCTAGTTTTGCCTGCAAGTAGATTGTGTTATGTTCCAAAGAAACTCTTTCCGGTTCCTAGCAGCCCATCTAGCATGAGACACTTACTGCTGAAGTTAGTGGGAACGAGACTATTTTGGTGGTTGATGTACTTGACAATTTGGCACTACTACCCTTGTTATCCTCTGGTTTCTTCTAAGAGGTCTTTTACGGTACACAATACTACCTTGTATTACCGTTTGGAAATGACTCGTATGTAATAAAAAAGGACCTATTTTCGAAAGATCCGACGGCTGAAATTAATTCTGTACTACCGGTTTTTCTACGGTAGTATGGGTAGTATTCATAGGTAGTATATGTAATATAGAGGTATGATTGGAAACAAAAAATGTAGGCGGCGGCGTGGGTCGGCGGCAGCCATGGGGAACGGAGGGCGCGGGCGCGGTGAAATGAAGCACGACGGACGGCTCGCATGCTGTGGTCCAAATGTGTACAAATTACCCTTCTTCTATGCAGTGTGACCACTGTTTGCGGGTATGCAAGTTATGTTGATTTGGGATATTTCTTTGCTGAAGTCTGTTTAATCAATCTTGCACAGACTTGTGGGTTACATACAGCCTTTAACTTCTGTGCTCCATGTTGCTTCAGATCTTCAACATTTCTGCAGTTGCCCTGTGCGGCTGTGCCCCTGTCTGTCTTTCTGCTGCTGCTCATGCTGCTATGCAGTATACCGCCATTGTAGGGCCTTTCTATTCTAAAGCAGTAACTACTGAAGAAGCTAACCATCATACAATGTGCAAATCGAATTAACGAACCGTCGAATTCTGACCAGCAGTTGTTTTGGAATCATTTTAGGCATAATTCAAGAAGACAAATTAAAGAAACTGCGTGAGGATTAATCAATCCCGAGATCGCATCGGCACAAATATACATATTTTTTGTTTTGAGAGAGAGTAGGCACAACTGCACAAGTAAACAACTGCAACAACATTCAACCCACAGACCAGCCAGAATTCTTTATGGGCCAGTGAGGAGTCCGCTTCGGACATTTGGCCCAGGACAGCAGGCTGCCAACCCTCAAACCCTAGGATTTCGATTTCCTACAGCGCCGCAACTCCCACGGACAGTCTACAGCTCTCACTCTCAGTCACTCCCGCAGCAGCCCGCCATGGCCGAGCTCAGGGACAGCCTGAGCTGGTACCCGCCCGCCGCCGTCGTCGCATCCCCCTCCCTCTCCTCCGCGGCGGCCGAGGCCCCGCCTGCCGACGGCGTGGACCGCATCAGCGCCCTCCCGGACGACATCCTCCGCGACGTCGTCTCCCGCCTCCCCGTCCGCGACGCCGCGCGCACCGCCGCGCTCGCCCCACGCTGGCGCGGCCTCTGGCGCTCCGCCCCGATCTCCCTCCGCGATGCCGACCTCCTCCCCGCCAGCGACGAGGACTTCCCCTTCGACTGCGACCGCGCGCGCGCCGCCGTCGGCCGCATCCTCGCCGACCATCCGGGCCCCCTCCGCAAGGTCCAGCTCACCTGCTGCGTGTCTTGGTCCCGGTATCAGGAGATCGAGGAGTGGGCGCGCCTCCTGGCCGCGAAGGACGTGCAGGACCTCATCCTCCTCGTCCGCTCGTCCTCGATGGGGAAGATTCTGCTCCCCCAAGTATGCGGTGCCCCCTCCCCGATGACATCCTGCGCTGTGCTTCGCTCCATAGGCTCTTCCTCGCCTTCTGAATGTTCCCAGATACCGCTGCCGTTATCCGCCGGGGCACTGACATAGCCTTCCCCTTCCTCAAGGAGTTCGTCATGTGCCACAGCAATATGAGGGACGAGGACCTCGAGCATATGCTTGCCTGCAGTCCCGAGCTGAGAATGCTCGCGCTCGTCTCAAGCAGAATGCCCCTACGCATCCGTCTCCGTGGTCCAAACCTCCTGTGCATGATCCTCTTGATGTCTCTAGCAGACGAGCTAGCCGTGGTGGATGCCCCTCGCCTGGAGCGGCTCATCCTATGGAGGACGATTGGCAGTGATGATTTCCCTATGGTGGTCAAGATTGATCCCGCACCAGCGCTCGGTGTGCTTGGTTACTTGGAGCCCATTGTTCACCAGCTGCAGATTGGAAACATTGTCATCGATGTACTAGCAGCAGTACCTTTCATCTTCTCCTGATGCATGCTTGATTTGACTGACCTGGATGTGTGATTGTCTTGTTCATTGCAAATTGCAAGCTGAGACAAAGGCAAGCCCAAGTTCCATTGTTCCAAGTGTCAAGATCCTGGCTTTAAAGGTGAATTTTGGTAACTACAGGGACATTAATATGCTGGTCAGCTTCCTCAGATGCTTTCCCAATGTTGAGACACTGCATATTGAGGTGAAATGACATAGATTTAATCATTTAATTGGTTGTCACTTGATATTCGCATCATTGATCACTTGTATCAGACTGTGTCCTCCCTCCATGTTTATCAGGATTTTGTAGTTAAATTCCTTACTGGTTTTGCAGTCTTCCATGTTTGGTGAAACCACTGTTATGGACCGTGTCAAATTCTGGCGGAAGGTCCATCTTATTGAATGTCTGAAGTCACACGTCAAGAAAATTGCCATCCATGAATTCCGAGGAAATCAAAGCGAGTTTGAATTCCTTGAGTTCATTGGCATGTTTGTTCAGAACCTGCAGTTGCTGCTGCTTATGCTGACCAAAGAAAAATCTGCTTCAACAGATGAGGTGGATGAGTTGTTTCAGCAACCGGAGACTCTATTTGCACGTCCATGGTTGTGGGCCACTGAAGACATTAAATTGGTGCTTCGGGGATGTAAAAGGGAGAATCGTGTGAGCTTCCCTGCAGCATATGATCTATCAGTTATGATCCCTTCATGTGATGGACATGAAGGTGGCTACCTATTTCATGATGTAAGACCTTTAGGAAAGCATGTGTTCTTAATTTTGTTGCAGTCTAGGGATATGCAGTTAAGCATGGTGCACTGTTTAGTGTGTTGGTATTTCCCGTCTGAAGATTGGCAAGGTTCAAGCAGCATGAACAGTTGTAACCTCTGAAATTAGTAGGGCTCATTGTGCACTCAAATTGCTATATTTTAACTAAGTTAACTAATTCCTATGATACTTATTATTACCCACACTGGTTCAGTCATAACTCATTAATGAACTTCTATCAAGTTCATTTTATCCCCAGAGTTCCATGCGGCCTTCCTGAGTACTGATTTATTCTGCTGTTGCCACAATTTCATATTTTTGTAGCATTTTACACTAGACATGTTTCGCTGACGAATCATCCTGTACCTGTGATTGCTTCTCTGTTACTTTGGTAGCATATTGGCATCGAGGGATAATTCCTGACCAATTTTGACACAGTTGCACGATACATTTATGTTTAGCTTTTGATCTCTTATTTTGTGTCGAGAGGTTAGGGCCTAGGCCTTCCTCGCACAGCTGAAGAGAATGTCTGTCGATCCTTTTTTTTTCTTATAAGGAAAATTTAACAGAGAATGTATATAAACGAACGCAATCCAAAAAATCTGTTTACTAGTAGAATTTTGTTTCAGGAATTGGTGTCTTGTGGAAACTGGGGACTTGCGTTTTGGTGTCTGATTCATGGCAATGAACCATCTCGTCATTTTACGGCACCAACAATTTAAAGACCGTGAAGAGTGAAAGCTTTACCACTTTTTTTTCCAATGGAGATGAAATTCATCACAAGCCAAACATGCGCAACATAAACTGGGGAAAATTATGTCAAATATGGAACATGCAAAAGTGAAAAAAACTGTGAATCGATGCTAGTACAGCAAGCCCCAAAGTAGCAAACCTGAGAAATTCGGAAGTTTCTCACATGCAAAATGCTAATAAAAGGCCACTTTTCATCCTCAATTTAACTCATCTCCATGTTTTACAATGCTGGCGGCGTTTGTCTAGGGAATATGAACAAACAGAATATAAAACAAGATACTATCTTATGTTTAAACACCTGGGCTTCAGTAAATACGCACAAGCAAATCTCGACCGAGGCACCGACACAGAAAAAAATAATTACTGAAGACAGTTTCATCGTGCTCATGTGTGTAAACGTCTCTCAGATTGAGAGCAAATTTACATATCCTTTTGCAAGTCAAGTAAACATGTCGCATACAGATGATTTCGAGTTTATAAAATCCAAAGATCACCGTGTCGCATCATCTGTTCTGTTTGTCATTGCCATCAAATAAAAGAGTTTCAGAATCTCGTTCATATAAGGTTGAGAAGTCTGAAATCGAGGCCAGTCTGTTCTAACTACAACAATTACTGGTAAAACGGCATAGCAAAACTGAACATAACCAACACAAGCACAGCTTATCTGAAACAACTATTTTCAGTTGAAGTAGTATTACATAAGAGCAGAGTTTAATAATCTTACAGGGGCTCAAATGCGTGCAACTCGATTGTATTGTTGGAGAAACATTAGTCTGCCACTTCCTTTCTGATCTGTTCCATGAGCTCATCCTTGTAGTCCTCGAATGTTCCATCAAATGTGTTCACAATGCCATCTTCCACAACCCAAATCTGGCTCCTCGTCTCATCCTCACAAACTCGGGAAATCAAGCGTGAATCATGGCTAATCAAGACACACCTCCAGTGAACTCATCCAGGGCATCAGCCAACGCATCGATGCTTTGCATGTCTAGGTGATTTGTTGGCTCATCCAGGAGAAGAACGTGAGGATGCTCCATCGCGATATCAGTAAAGACCACACGGGCCTTCTGGCCACCAGATAAATCATTAATCGGAGTGAGATGGCATTCTTTGGGTAATCCAAACTTGCCAAGCTGAGCACGGACAGCCTCTGCCTTGCTCATCCCCTCCTGGTCAGGGTGTTTCCTGAGCAGATACTCAACTGCATTTTCCTTCATATTTTCCAATGCGTCAACGAAATGCTGTGCATATTTCCCAATCCTCAGCTTCTGGCTCTTCCTCACCTGATCCTTCAGTTGGGGCAAGAACGCCTGCAAGTAGCTTAAGAAGGGTGGACTTCCCTGCCCCATTAGGGCCAACAATAGCGACACAAGTGCCCATGTCGATGTCGACATCGACGCCCGACATCTTGAAGTCAGGGTAGCTGAAACCTGCCTCAACAAGCTGAAGGAGCGGCCGCGCGAGTTCAGTGGGCTCAGGGAAGTGGAACCTGACACAATAGTCGTGCCACCGCTGTGGCACGGTCACCGATTTCTGGTCATCATGATCATTTGAAGCGTTCTTCCCCTTTCCCTTGGTCTTTTCCGCCTTCGACATAGCCTGCTTGATCACCTTCTCGTGTGCAGCCTTGTTCCCGCTTCTCTTAGCCGCCTTCTCCTGCTTCTCGAACTCCTTATGCTCCCTGATCGCGCTGGTCCTCTTCTGCTCGAAACCGCTCTCGAAATCGTCGAAATTGCCGCGGTAGAAATCTAGCTTCCTGTCGTGCAGGTTGATAATGTCAGTGCAGACGGTGTTCAAAAAGTCCCGGTCATGGGACACGACGATGAGCGTCTTCTTCCACTGCGTGCACAAGTACTCCTCCAGTCACATGACCGCCCGGAGGTCGAGGTGGTTGGTGGGCTCGTCGAGGAGGAGCAATGTCGGCTCCATGAAGAGCGCGCGGGCCAGGGAGACGCGCATCCTCCAGCCGCCGCTGGATTTCTCCGTGGCCTTCGCCTGCCTTGCCTGGTCGAACCCAAGCCCGGCGAGGATCTTGGACGCGCGCGCCCGGGCGGCGTCCGCGCCGCGGAGCTTGAGCTCCTCGTACACCTCGGCGAGCCGCGAGTCGTCGCCGGACGAGGCGGCCTCGAGCCTGTCGCGCTCGGCGCGGAGCGCCGCGAGCTCCATGTCGGCGGCGAGCACCGCCTCGATCGGCGGGCGGCCGTCGCCGTCGCACTCCTGCTCGACGAGGAACGTGTCGATGCTCCCCGGCACGGGAAGCTTCCGGCAGGAGCGGCACGCCAGGAGCCTGAGCAGCGAGGACTTTCCCTTGCCGTTGGGCCCCACGAAGCCGTAGCGGCGGCCGTGCGCGACGCGGAGCGTGGCGCCGTCGAACAGCTTCGCGCCGGCCACGGACACGGAGAAGCCGTCGAGCACGATGTCCCTGACGCTGTCCGCGGCGGCGGCGGTCGGGGTGCCGCGCGCGCCGGTGACGACGGAGAAGGGGTCGCACGACTTGCAGCCCTCGTTGCGGAGCGCCTCGCGCCTGGCGGCCTCGGCGTGCGCCGCCGCCGCCGCCTCGTGCTGGCGCCTCTCCTTCTTCCTCGCGTCCCTGGCCGAGGGCGCGGCGGCGGCGGCGCTGAGATCGGCCGCGGCGAGGGACGACCTGTTCCTGGAGGGGATCGGCGAGCGGTTGGCGGCCTCCTCCTCGTCGTTGTCGGAGGGCGGCAGGTCGACGTCGCCCAGGTAGGAGTAGGACGACGACGCGGGCGCCTTGGACAGCTTGGATTTGGTGGGCTTGGCCGCCTTCGTCGGCGGCGCGTCCATGCTGACGATCGTGGCGGACACGGAGACCGGCTTGCCCTTCTTCCCGCCGGCGTGGGCGTCTCTTTCCTTGCGCCCCATCGATCGAAGCTCTTGCGGCGGCGGCGGCGGCGGCGTGTTTCGGTAGTTGTGGCCTTTCGGGGTTGGGCCTTGGGACACTTGTGTCTATATATATGGTGGATATGGGTTGGATTGGATACTGGTGGAACTGCGGATCGGACTAGGACACGACGCGCCGCTGAGGCGATGGCACGCGGCTCCCCACCGACATCCTCGATCCGCTGCGGCTGCGCCAATGCCCACCGGCTGGCTGCCGCCGCAACCTCGGCTTCTGGAAGTTCCCGGACACCGCCGATTTCCCCAGACGCCTTCCCCAAACTCCTGTAGGCGGTGATGGCTACCGCACCCCAGAGCTCGAGGTGCTCGGCTTTGACATGGTTTACCCTTACCCGACCCACAAGTTCACGCTCATCTCTTTCTGCCAAAACGAGATACAATGCAGAAAGCAGGTACGGAGTAAATTTTGGATGTAGAATGAACTCATACGGGACGGAGGTCGATTTCAATAAATTCAATTCTTGATGTGAATCAAACATTCAAACCAGTTGCTCAATGAGCCATGATTTGGCAATCTTCCAAATTGCTGTGAACTGTGCCCACATATTCCAACAGTGTGACTCGCACGCAGATAGTTCAACAACAGAACCAAACAACTCCAGTATTGCAGAAACAGCTAGCAACTGCTCTTCAAGACTTCGGTAAAAAAAACGCTCTTGAAGACCACAACATACTACGACTGGTCGGTTTTACAGAAAATAAACGGTGCTTCATCAGTTTTTGACGGCCACCTCATCAGCTCATCCCCTGAAGAGAAACTACCATCGATAGACATGATTACATGATCTGTGATTGCCATCTTCTGCAAAGCCTCTGCATTCCCCAGTTATTAAATTGTTGGGTCAGCACGAAAATGGACTCTGACGCACTACGGGAAACCAAGTAGTCGCCGAGTGTTAAATCTTTGCCGAGTGTGAAATTGCGGGCACTCGGCAAACAAGCCCTTTGCCGAGTGCCCGTTCTCCGACGCTCGGCAAAGACCCGACACTCGGCAAACAAGCCCTTTGCCGAGTGTCTGCAAGGCGACACTCGGCAAACAAGCCCTTCGCCGAGTGTCGCCCTGTGGCGCTCGGCGAAGGGCATCATGAACGGCGGGGTGTTGACGGCGGTCGCCCTTCGCCGAGTGTCACATCCAGACACTCGGCGAAGTAGATCTCTTCGCCGAGTGTTACTAGCAGACACTCGGCGAACAAACAGCGGTTGGACGGCGCGGGAACGGTGGGGGACGGCGGGATGACGGTGCTGGCCCTTTGCCGAGTGTCTGCTTGTAACACTCGGCGAAGTTTAAAAAAAAAAAGATTTCAGTCACATCTTTGCCGAGTGTGATCACATGCACTCGGCAAACAAAAACAAAAAAACCACCCAACCGCTCCCAAACTTTTTCTTCTCTTCATACACGCTCTTAGTACTTCACACTGAAAGCTGGTAAATTTTTTACTCTTTTAGCTATTTTTAAATACTTTATTTGATTTCTAGGATTTTTTTCAAATAAGTCGTATTTGAACTGCAAGGAACTTAAATAATGAAATAAATTGAGTTGAAAAATATTAATCATGCTACTTACTCCATTGTTAGTCCTTATCCATGAAAGTTAGTGAAATTTTAAACATTTTATTGCCGATACATGACTATTAACCTGTAACCGTGTTGTTTAAAAATTATATAAAATGCAAACAATGTTTGAAAAATATGAGAATTGTCTGGATATTATGTTTACATCTGTGTAAGGTTGTGGTAAAAGCGGAGAAGGTTTCGAACAATATTTCATGTATGACCCTTACAAACCGGAGAATGTCCGAATAAGATTCGTAGTGTTGAGAAGGATTCAATTACATTTGTAACCAAATTGAAAGTTGGAATAGAATTTAGATTCATATTTTTTTGTATAGGCAATATACAACATGGTTTAGTTAATCTTAAATTTTTATAATTTTTAGAAACAGTTTGATATTTTTTATCTATTAATTGCAATTTAAAAACCGGTGGTTGTGGCATAAAATAACGAAGGAGGTTTGCCGAGTGTCATAGGCGACACTCGGCAAAGCATAGGGGCGACACTCGGCAAAGGAGGGGCGTTTGCCGAGTGCTAGATCGCGGGCACTCGGCAAACAAGGGGGTTATACCTCCCCGCCGCGCTCAGACACAAACACACACACACTCACTCACTCCTCTTCTTCACCGCCGCCGACGCGCCCGCGCCCGCCACCGCCGCCGCCCGGTCTGCCCGCCGCTGCCAGCCCCGGCCGCCGCTGCCAGCCGCGCCCGCGGCACGCCGCCGCCGACGCCGCTGCCCGGTCTGCCCGCCGCCGCCGCTGCCCGCGGCACGGCGCCGCCGACGCGCCCGCGTCACGCCGCCGCTGCCCCGGCCGCCGCACGCGCCCGTCCCCGGCCCGCCGCCGCATCCCGCCCCCGGCCCGCCGCCGCTGCCCGTCCCCGAGCAGAGGCCGGCCGCCGCTGCCCGCCCCCGAGCAGAGGCCGGCCGCCGCTGCCTGCCCCCGGCGGCACGGCCCCGTGCACAGGGCCGCCGCCGCCGCTGCCCGCCCCCGGCCCGTGCCGCCGCTGCCTCCTCCGCCGTCCCCGGCCGCCTCCTCTCCCGTGCGAGGTGAGCTTTCCCCTTCCCCTTCCCTTCCCTTCCCTGTCCTTACTGTAATATTAGATTGGAGATGCATGATTAATTTTCATTTAGATGAATTTGTTGTTTAGTTCAATAGTTAATTTAAATTGAGACGAATTTCTTGTCTAGTTGCATAGTTAATTTAAATTGAGAAGAATTTCTTGTTTAGTTCCAAAGTTAATTTAAATTGAGATGAATTGCGGTGTGTATGTTGTTGTTGGCCATCGTGCCGATGTGTATGTTGTCGGCTATCGAGCTGTTTTTATTGCAGGTTTTGGAAACCTCCTCGTGCAGGGGAGATGCTGCCAAAATTTTTACATATTTACCTGTTTGCCTTTTTTTTGCAGGAGCGGCTTCCTCGACCTCCTGCTACACCGCTGACCTCGTCTACGTCTTCGTCGACCCGCTCGACCTGCCGCGACTCCGCTAGCCCCGTGTACGCCTTCGTCGACCCGTTGCTCCGCCGAGGGGCCGTGTACGCCTGCGACGACCCTTCTAGGCCTTCCTTAGCTCGGCTTCGTCGTCTTTGTACTTGGTGAGCGCATCTTTCCTTCCTATCCATTCGTGTTTGTAGGTCACGTAACCTAGTTAGGCGTCTCCCGTTCGAAAGAGATACAGTTTAAAATATGCAGATATTTGCATATGTATGACCGTATCTCTTTTGAATTGTCCACGTTTTTTGGACTGCCGGAGGATGTGTAGATGAGCTTAGTTTTCATGTTCTGCTCTTATCTGAGACAGAGCTTCGGCATCACCTCCCGTTGTTCTCTGATACACAATCTCCTTGCCAGGACGTGTATTTGGAGAACAGCGGCGAGGTGCTACTGACATTCTGTCTTGGATAGGAGTAGAGCATGGAAACTAGCCCCATCTACACATCCTCCGGTGGGATTAGGACCTATCATTACCTATTAGAATATGATACACATTCCGGTAGATGCAAGTTAGTTTGACACGTCTTGGTGCTCTGTTAGAGGATGGACGGCCGTGAGTGGATGTACACGGGCTTTGCTGACAGAACAGCTGAATGGTTTACCAAGACAGAAGATTTTGTGAACCAAGCTTTTGCATTTGCCAAGGCGGCTACACGAGCATTCTGTCCATGTGTGAACTGTGCAAACCATAAACGACAAACAAAGACCACCATGAGCAAACATCTCATCAGGCTTGGATTCATGCCAGACTATACCCGATGGACCTGCCATGGCGAGCCCCAGCGTGTGAGAGACGATGTCGTGAGGCAACGCATCGAGGAGTTTGATGATGATGCCGGGGTTGCAGACATGTTGAATGACTATGATGAAACACGTACGGAGGATGAGCCGGAGCCAAGTGCGAAGGCTTATTATGAAATGTTGTCTGCGGCACAAAAACCCCTTCATGATCATACCACTGTGTCACAACTTGATGCCATTGCTCGCCTGTTAGCCATAAAGTCCCAGTTTAGCCATAGTCGAGAAGCTTTTGATGTAATATTGCAAGTTGTTGGCAAACTACTGCCTAAGGGACACATTCTGCCGAAGAGCATGTATGAGGCAAAGAAACTCCTTCGTGCACTTAAGATGCCATATGAGCAGATACATTCCTGTGAGAAAGGATGCGTCTTATTTAGGAAAGAACATGAGAATGCAAAGAGATGTCCAGAGTGCAAGTCGTCCAGGTTCGTGGAGGTAGACTGTGCGGATGGCACTAAGAAGCAAACCACAATCCCTGTGAAGATCATACGGTACCTTCCTTTTATACCGAGGATCCAACGACAGTACATGAGTGAGGAATCCGCGAAACAGATGACATGGCACAAAAATGGGCGTCGATACAATCCTGACAAGCTGGTACATCCATCTGATGGTGAATCATAGAGAACTTTTGATGAGATTCATAGTCTCAAAGCTGCGAAGGCGCGTAATGTACGTGTTGCCCTAGCAACAGATGGGTTTAATCCCTATGGGATGTCTTCTGCCCCATACACTTGTTGGCCCATGTTTGTTATCCCTCTCAATCTTCCCCCCGGCGTCCTCTTTCAACGACAAAACATTTTCTTGTCGTTAATTATTCCGGGACACCCGGGGAAAAATATGAGAGTATACATGCAGCCTCTGATTAATGAATTGGAACATGCTTGGAAGGAAGGGGTATGGACATACGACCGCGCTACAAAGACGAACTTCACAATGCATGTTTGGTACATGTACTCATTGCATGACATGCCGGCGTATGGGTTATTCTGTGCGTGGTGTGTTCATGGGAAGTTCCCATGCCCAGTGTGCAAGGCAGCTTATAGGTGGCTTTGGTTGATCAAGGGTGGCAAATTTTCTTCGTTCGACAAACATCGTCAATTCCTGCCTCTTGAGCATTCATTCAGACGAGACACCAAGAACTTTACGAAAGGTGTTGTTGTTGAGGAACCTCCACCACATATCATGACAGGTGTCGAGATTCGTGCTGAACTAGACGCTCTCAAGTTCGATAAAGGAAAAGATGCTTTCGTGGGATATGGTGAGCAACATGCCTGGACTGCTAAGTGTGGCTTGTGGCAGCTTCCCTATATGTCTGACATTCTTCTTCCACATAATATTGATGTAATGCACACCGAAAAGAATATTGGCGAGGCCGTTTTTGGTACAGTCATGGACATTCCTGACAAGACCAAGGACAATGTGAAGGCTAGAGTGGATCAAAGCCGGTTATGCGATAGACCAAAGATGGACATACCAACTCCTCAGGACGGCAGACGGTGGAAGAAGCCTAGGGCACCGTATGTCTTGACCCCGGCTCAAAGGAGGGAAGTTCTCAAATGGTTCCAAACGTTACGGTTTCCTGATGGGTATGCAGCGAATCTGAAGAGGGGGGTTAATTTAGCTACTTTGCGAATCAACGGGCTCAAGAGTCACGACTACCACATATGGCTTGAGCGGCTACTTCCGGTGATGATTCGAGGCTATGTCCCTGACAATATATGGCTAGTGCTGACAGAGTTGAGCAATTTCTTCCGCATCCTTTGTGCTAAGGAGATATCTCCCACCGTGATGGCAGAAATGGAAAAACTTGCCCCTGTGCTGCTTTGTAAGTTGGAGAAGATCTTTCCACCTGGATTCTTCTGTCCGATGGAGCATATGATTTTGCACCTCCCGTACGAAGCACGAATGGGGGGGCCTGTGCAGAACCGTTGGTGCTACTCAATTGAAAGATGTCAAAAGGTTCTTCGAACTAAATGTAAAAATAAATGCAAAATAGAAGCTTCAATTGCAGAGGCATTCATTCTCGATGAGGTGTCAAATTGCACGACAAAATACTATGATGCTAACCTTCCTAGCGTGCACAATCCATCGGCACGTTACAATTCTGGTGATGTTGAAACGACCCTTAGCATTTTTCGAGGGCAACTCGGAAGTGCAAGTGAAGGCACCCCCAAGACCTTGAAATACGATGAGTGGCGCATTATTATGCTATATGTGTTGACTAATCTTGACGAAGTGAAGCCCTTCATGGCGTAAGTTCTCAACCAACCTTTTCCATTACGTAGTTCATCTTCTGCATCCAACCCTCATGCTATATACGTATTTTTCGTTGACACAGGGAATTTATTCATCGATTCTGGCGTCAGTCAAGGGAACCTACTCCGCATGAAGTAGATACCCTTCTTAGACACCACAATTTCATTTCTTGGTTCAATCATAAGGTAAATTTTAATTTACCTTCTATTTAGTTTAACATTACTTCTGACACGACCAATAATATCATGCGCCAACTTGCAGGGCCAAACCGATGCGTCCATGAGTGCCGAGTTGAGACAGGTTGCCGATGGTTGTGCCTATAGGGTCATGTCATTTAAATGTTATGATGTCAATGGTTATCGTTTTCGCATAAGGACCCATGAGCAGAAGATGCCTAATCGAAGGACGACAAATACTGGAGTTTGCACGCCAGCCCTTGATGGGGTCGAGTATTATGGAATAATTGAAGAAATATACGAACTCGATTTTGGTGGAAGCAAACCTCTTAATCCTGTCATATTCAAATGCCATTGGTTTGATCCCTCGGCTGTTAGATGGACCCCTAATGTTGGGTTAGTCGAAATTAAAAAATCATCAGTCTATGTGGGAGACGATGTATATATCGTGGCACAACAAGCCACACAAGTTTATTACCTTTCGTACCCGTGCACAAGTGACGAGCGTCTTCAGGATTGGGATGTGGTGTACAAGGTATCGCCACATGGTAAACTGCCGGTCCCAAACAATGAAGATTACAACTTAGACCCAAACACGTATGTCGGAGAGTTCTTCCAAGAAAATGGATTAGAAGGTAGTTTTGAGATAGAATTAACCGGTGTAGATGAAATGGAAGTAGAACAAAGGATTGAAGACGATGACGATGGAGATGTGGTTCATAACCGTTTGGACGTACAGTTACTTGAAAAAATACGTGACGGTATTGACATTGCTGAAGAAATTCCTCCTTTGGAGCAGTCGCATGCGGATCTAGAAATGCGTGATAGTGATGATGAGATAGAAGAAGTAGCTAATCCCGATGTTGATGAATATTTCTAAACATGTATGATCCTAATCCTTTTGTTTATTTTGCATCTCTTTCTAATGATGTTTTGTTTATTTTGCATCTCTTTATAATTAAGTTTTGTTTATTTTGCATCTCTTTCTAATTATATTTTCTTTGCTTTTTAATTGCAGGTGAGTGAGCCAAGATGGTGGGCGGTACGAGGAACGTCAACTCACTTTACCAGAGGCCGAGGGGTGGGTCCGATGCACCTGAGGATTCCAGGAGGGGTGGAGGCAAGGGGCGCGGTAGGGGTGGAGGCAAGGGGCGAGCAAGCGGTGCAGGCAAGGGGCGAGGGAGGGGTAGGGCACCCACCCCTTTACCTTCCTCGTCGTCTTCGTCCTCCTCCTCTGAGGAGGTTCCTGCCGCGGTGGTGGTGGAGGAGGAGGAGGAGGAGGACCAGCAGAAGGTGGAGGCGACAGGGGGATCCTCTTCCTCTACTGTTCCGAAAATATGGCAGCGCGGTCCCTCGTCTCTTCCAAAGCGACCGATACCTTTTGAGCGTCGTCCAATGATCGCCCCGGCCAAAAAAAGGTAAGTAAATTTATATGTTATTTGTACATTTGCACCCCATTTGTTGAAAATCGCAAAAGAAACTAACAATGTATGCTAATTACTTCGCAGGTGTTGGAAGGTGATAGAGCCCGGTTCTTCTCACAAACGGAAGGTGAACGGCATCCTTGGTGTTCTGTGCCGGAGACACTTCCCAGGCATGGTTTCACATCACGGGATCGAAGAGCCGGCCTACACGTTTGACCACTACTTCTGCCCCAAGGACGACACCCGTGATCAGCAGTGCAGGTTGTTCCCCAACAAGGCGGAGCGGGTGCTTGAGGAGCTGTGGGTACGTTCTTCTCGCTAGAACAACATTCATTTCATATTCTTGAAATAATGACTAGATAAATCGCGTTTGTATGCAGGATTTCTACAGATGCGCTCCTGGAGAGCGGGAGAGGGCCGATGCCAATGCAAAAATTGCGTGTCGTAAACTCGTCAAGGACATGCACTACGAGGCGCGCGTCCAGGCTGTCATTGACTATTGGGTTGACAATGGGATTAAGTACGATAAAGAGGTGGCAAGGAACATGTTCCTGACTCGAGAACAGTACATAGAGGTAAAATCTGATCTTGTACCGATGGCAGCACCTCCGGCATCATATTCTCCTGTGAGTCACCTGACAAAGTTTTATTTCTACCTTAGACAACCAACGTAGTTGTTCACCATTGACAACGTTAGAAAACTTAGTTTCTGTTTTGTCACTCGTTTCACACATGCAATCTGCTATCCTTTGTGTAGAATTTTGCTGGATCAGCGGCGGCGTCGAATGAGGGGCCTCCGGACGATGACCTGGCGGTTCGGTTAGGCCGCCAACTGTTCGCACCCAACCCACCACCTCCTTAGTGTTTTGTGGATTGCTTGACAATGTTTATGCTTGTGAACGAACATACTTTGGTTGTGACCGTACTGTGGTTGTGAATTGGTGAACTTGTGTTGTCGAACTGCCTGTGATGCTTTCTATGGATTAATGGTTATGGATATTATCTATATGTGCTGCCTGTAATGCTTATTGTCGTGTATATGAACTGCCTGTAATGTTGGTTTCGCAATGGTACGTTATACGCGACCGAACAAATAAAAAACAGGGGGTCGGTGGCTTTGCCGAGTGTACACTCGGCAAAGAGAGCCTTTGCCGAGTGTATTTACCATAGACACTCGGCAAAGAGACCATTTCTGCTATTTTCTGTCAGATTTGCCGAGTGTGTGGAGATTTGCTGAGTGTCGTGGCAAATACACTCGGCAAAGGCTTAGGGTTCGCCGAGTGTATTTACCACGACACTCGGCAAAGGCTTAGGATTCGCCGAGTGTATTTGTGGTGACACTCGGCGAACCTGCGGGGCCACGTGGCTCTACGGCCATATCTTTGCCGAGTGCCGTGATCCGACACTCGGCAAAGAGGCGAGTCTTTGCCGAGTGTCGTGATCCGACACTCGGCAAACGGCGCCGTCACGGACGCCGCCACGTCATCACACGGCGATGGTGCGTGGGGGGACGTTAGTTCACTTTATTTTGCCGAGTGTCGGCGTTGGCTCTCGGCAAACCCTTTGCCGAGTGCCCGAAATATGACACTCGGCAAAGAAGCTCTTTGCCGAGTCTACAGTCGCCGAGTGCTCTTTGCCGAGTGTTACACTCGGCAAACACTTCGCCGAGTGTATTTAGGCCTTCGCCGAGTGTCTGGGACACTCGGCGACTACCAGGGTTCCCGTAGTGACGGACCTATGCGAAGAACTTCTTCAGTTCTTGCCGTGGATCAAATACGCTCAAACAAGTGCAGTTACATGTAGGCATTGGACTTTACTTCATCTCCGTGTTCTACCTAAACTAAATTTGATGTGTCTATTTTTGTTCAACGGCATGCAAAAAGACAGAAAAAAAAACATGCTACAGAAACTGCAAATCACCCTATTATGTAGCACGTAGCTAGACCTTTCGTAAGTTCTACTCCCATTCTCAAGTACAAATCCTTCACCTTGATCTGGCAAGTGGCGGTCACACAACCACAAGGCCAACAACCTGGGTCAGGATAGCCTAGTCCCTAATCTCCAAGCAAAACAATAGATTTGAGGTCAAATCCAAACCTAATTACACAGCATGTCAAAACACAGTCTGGGATATATAGAGATATCGGTAGTATGAATCAGAGCTATAGCAAAGGAATCCCTAGTACAGCCTTCATCATCAAAGCATGCAACTACCATATGGTGCAATTGTGGTAGAATAAATATAAGCAGAATTCATATAAGACCATAAGTAATCCTCACGATAAATGATATTGACTCATTGACTGAAGTTTAAACCAGTGAGTACAATCAACAGGCTGTAGCATGTGCTACTGAGTACCGAGGAAGATGGCATCAAGATTCAAAAGCAATGTAACATCCCAATAATAACTACCACAGCAAAAAAGGGGGAAATCTCATCAAACATGAAACGATGCGGCATTTTATAGCACCAGTGCAAACTTCAACGCAAAAAACATCTGTGCTAGTTGAAAGTTGAAACATGCCTACCTCCAGAAAAGAAATGCCGAGAAAATTAAAAGAGTGTGATGAGTAGCTGCATATGTAGATACAACAACATAATTAAGAGTAAATCATTTCCTCAAGGTTTCACATCTTAAATATGTAGCCCCCTCCTTCAGAGGTCTTCTTCGGTGCTCCATACTACCCTATGGTAGAATGGAGTATGGAGTGATGGGCAATTTTGTAATTAGACTGTAATATAATTTTTTATTGGAGCTCCTAACCTAAATGAACATATGTGTAAAAAAAATAAATATATCGGACCAAATGAGTATAAAAATAAAAATATTTTTTCTCATAATACCCCTATACCACTATATTACTCGATCTATACCACAATATATCACATGTTAAAAATATTTTTTCCCATAATACCCCTATACTACTATACTACTCGACTTATACTACCTTATACTACAGGTGAAGGTCTAGTAGTATACAACTAATTTGGACCGTTAGATCCTTTTATACTGGTCCTTTTTAACGCCAGTATAAGGTAGTATAGAGCACCGAAGAAAACCTTCACATTGATCACAAAAATGGGTCTTCAACCGATAGGTCAGATGCTTTAGCGAAGCTCCATGTGTTATCTGATTTAGGACCCATCAGGAACACTTGACATTCATCAGCCGCCCATGAACCTGTAGCTAGGGCCCTCAGTTGGCAATTCACTTTATGCACCTCACCTTCTGAAGCGGATATTACTTTGGTCAAGATAAGCGCCAAAAACTGGAGCTTCCGAGCATGCTTGGCAATGAACTTGACGAATCCGAACTCGCTTTGCTCCCCTTGGTATTCATTGATGATAATATTGTTGACATGTGACTTCACGCACTTGATACTGGGGTCAACCTGCTGCCAAACCCTGGCATGGTGCCCGCCAGAGGCTTCGCTATCTCTAGAAGACTGCAAAATCAATGAGGAATTCAGTCGATGATGAACTGTGGCAAAAAGACATATTTCTCCGAACTGTGTAGGAAGCTTTGGGTGAATATGATTAGCAAATGACAGTTGAATGAGTGGAATGTTACCACAATGTGCAGCGTCTCAACATTGGGGAAGCATCTGAGGAAGCTGGTTAGCTTACTGGCATTCTTAGAAACACCAAAATTCACCTCTAAAGCCAAGATCTTGACACTTGGGACGATGCAACTTGGGCTCGCCTTTGTCTGAGCCTGCAACGCAAGGAAGAATGTTCATGAACCACTGACAAGAGTAGATCAAACTTCCTTACTGAAAGAGAAAAGTACTACTAGTACATTGATGATGGTGTTGCCAATCTGCAGCGTATGAAATCTTGGATTCAAGCGGCCAAGCACACGGAGCTCAGGTGCACCACCAATCTTGAGTATCATGGGCCGAGCATCACCACCCGTTTCCCGGAGGATGAGCCGCTCCAGATGCGGGGCATCCACCACGGCGAGCTCCTTTGTGACACCCACCCAGAGGACCATGCACTTGAGGCTTCGGATGCGGATGTGGTTGGTCCTGTTGTTGATGATGAGCGCGAGGGTCTCCAGCTCGGGGCTGCAGGCAAGAATGTGCTCGAGGTTGTGCTCACTCATGGTGCCGCTCAACATGCTGAACTCCTTGAGGCCTTGTTCGGCTGTCAAGTATTTAATCCCTAGGTGGATTTAATACCCGCAGGGATTGTGTGGATCCCGGTGGTCTCACTCAATTCACGTGGGGGTTATTTCCCTTAATCCCTCCCCCCCCCCCGCCCCCCCCCCCCCCCCCCGAAACGTGTTCGGCAGATAGGGATTCAAACAGGGATTCAGCAGGGTCGCAGGGAATAACGAACAGAGAGAAAAAAAAAGGACAATGCTCTTTAGCCAATGCATTGGTGTCCAAATCAGCAAGGAAGAGTTTGCTAAAGCCTCAAGAATGCATACTGTATAAACCAAAATTCATGCTTCAGAAACATTAACCAACCAATAGCCTGTTTTACAACTCTGCAATTTTACTACAAGAAACATGAAGTAACTTCACTTCAAAGTCATCACTTCTAGTGACCATACTTCTTGAACTCCCACTCGTTGTCTGCAATGTGAAACCAAAAGCTAATTGTCAATTGACACATGAAAAGAGAGAAGAATCAAGACATATTCAGCAGTTTGATGCTCATACTTGTCATCCTGACAATTATTTTGGGCCTGTTTTAAGAGAACACGTCGGTTGCAAGCGACTGTGCCACACTAAAACATAATACCGAACATGTCGGTTGCAAGCAAGTGCTTACACACACTAGGTGACATGTCTGAGTGGGAGAGAAGAGAGGAGAGGGGAAGGAAGAGAAGCATCACCATATCAGTAGAGCACAAATAATATTCCATGCTACTTGCAGGTTCAAAACAACTTGGATTGCAGGTTCAAAGAGAGGAGAGGGGAAGGAAGAGAAGCATCACCATATCAGTAGAGCACAAATAATATTCCATGCTACTTGCAGGTTCAAAACAACTTGGATTGCAGGTTCAAAGAGAGGAGAGGGGAAGCAAAAGACCATACCTATTATGCCATTTCATTTCTTAACCAAATCAGTGCAGACTCGACGTCATCATCGTAGGCACTCAGAAAAATTTGCCTGTTGTCGATGTCCTTGAAGACATTGTATGCTTTTGCTTTTTCCTCCTTTGTCACTTCCATTGTGCCAAGAATGGATATGCACTTCTTGATTGAGAATTCAGCAGCTTGACTTGACTTCTTTTCCTCCCTCTCTTTTGCTAGCTGTGTGTTTTCTTCCTCAATTTGCTTATTTCTCATCTCAATGTATCTTCCCAAGTTTTCTTCTAGGTTACTGATCCTTTTCTGTCTTTTTGATCCTGCTTCTTCACTGTTCTTTCTTGCAGCAACAACCCTTCTCTTTGGCTCCAGATTATGCCTTTCTCCTGTTGCATGTTCTCCCTCAAGTACCTGAGCATCTCCTCCATCAATTACATGATCATGTTCTTCTCCTTGTCTTGCCAAAGCTTCTTCTTCATCTTCTTCTTGTTCATGATTGAGAAGATCAATTACATTCCCTGCTTGAGTAACATCTGGAAGCTGGGTAGAGGTGTAGTTGTAGGTCCCTTCAGCTGTTTGACCTACACAATGAAGTTCTATTTAAAAAAAAAGAGTACACAACATAAACATATTGAAAGAGCATGAACTTTGTAATGATACTAACCATCATAAAGCTCCCCCAAAGCCTCATATAGAGGAAAAGGTTTGATGCGGAACTTCTTAGCCTTAGGATGCGAAGTCAGTATGTTTGCCCATACAGCTGGCCCAGCCGTAATCCTCCCTGTCTTTTCATCAAAATGAGATCCACTTTGACTCTTTGCATCCTTTAGCAGCCTGTAGTCTCTCTTCAATTCCTTTTCCTTATCTTGGATCTGTGTCTTTGTGAAGTAAGCATAACGCTCTCTCTCCTGAAATTCTTTTACGATCTTGTTCCACGCTTCCGATGTCCATCCATTTTGACCTCTATAGTCAGCAGTCTTGTGCTCATGTAAAAGGTCAACTAGCGTCTTCTCTAGGACCGAATTCCAAGAAGCTCTTGTTTTTTCTACATAAAGCAAAGTTTAAACGTCAGCAGCAGCACAAATCCAAATAGTAGAATTGTACAGCTATTGTGCAGCTTTGAGAAGAACCTATTGTACAACTTCCATACCTGTGCAACTTTGGGAATAACCAGCTTTAGGAGAAGGCTTCTTTCGTGAAAAACTAGCTTTAGGAGAATGATTCTTCTGTGTTCTTGATAAGAGCATGTTCAACTTTGGAGAACTCATTCCAACCATATCAACTGAGATTACATAACATAACATAACATAAAAGGATTCATAAAATATTCATAACAGGAAGAAAACAAGAGATAATAGTTTTTACATAACATAATTTCATAAGATAAGTTATTACAACCCACAATAATTTATAAATATTCATAATAGGAGGAATACAAGAGCCACTAAGTTATTACAATCCACAATAAACAAGAGACACTAATTTCTATATTGTCGGTAATCATTCCACATTTCTTGTGCAATTGAGTCTCTAAGATTATTGCCTTGGACAGTTGATTCATCGTTGCCTTGATCACCATCCGGCAGATCAACAAAGGTGTGTGGCGGGATATTATCAGGTTGATTATCTAGCCATTTCTCACCCCCCATGAGTGACCTTATAATATTGTGTAGTACAGCAGCTGCTACCGGTATCTTCACCTGGTTTTTTATCTTGTGAAATGTGGCAACTTTGAGGATGGGGAAGCGCTTCTTCACAACCCCCAAAGTCCTTTCAACATGATTCCTTAGTATGGCATGTCGATGGTTAAATAACTCCTTGTAGTTCTGAGGTCTACGGTGACCTTGCCCATACTCCTTTAGATGGTATCTAACTCCACGGTATGGTGCAAGGAACGACGGGGTGTTGGCATATCCACCATCGACCAAATAGAACTTTCCTGGAGGTACTTGGAATCCTTTGTTTACTGCAGATCTAAGAACTCTTGCATCTGTAGCTGATCCCTCCCACCCAGTAGAAATGAAAGTGATATTCAGGTCAAAATCACAAACTACCATAACATTTTGGCTAAGAGTGCCCTTTCTATTTCTAAATGGGGCAGCTTTGTCGGATGATATTGTAATGGGTACATGAGTTCCATCAATTGCGCCAAGGCAGTCCTTGAAGTAAGGATAGAACCTAGGGTTCCTTTCAATTTTCTGATGCACTTGAATTGGAGAAGGAGGCTTCAGAAAGCGTTTAGCGAGGGTAGGGATAACTATTTCAAAGAAATGTTTTATGTGATGATGAAAAGTATCACCACTGTGCCCAAACTCCTCCTGCAGATCCTCAAATGATGCATTATGGCTGATCATGTATAAAAAAAACCCAAGCTTCTCCTCAACTTTAATCTTTGTATCACGGACCAACCTTTCCTTCCTAAGATACTGGGCAAGGGCTCTGAAAATTTCAGGTTCCATTCTGAATACTACTCGACAATTCTTGACGTGCCCTTCAAGCAACTCCAAAACATGTTCCTCGCCTGATAGCTTCGAGGTGTGTCGCCGCTTCTTTGCCCTCTTCCCTCTAGGAGAACTAGAACCCAGAAGATGTAGTGCAGGAAAGAAGAACAGTAGCATATCATCGTCCTCCTCCTCCCTCCTCTTTCTAATGTGATCCCTTAACTCCATACTCATTGCAAAAAGATAGGGGGTACTGGATCCCAAAAGGTACCTCTAGGCGATGGTATTGGATCCCAGGATGGTGGCGGCTGATCTTCTCCAACTCTAATCGGTGCAGGTACAATCTGCAAAGAAAAGACAGATTCAAATTAATGACAAGAACAAAAGACAGTTTCAGTGAACCAAATTTCAGTGAACCAAAAGCAAACTTTGCTCAAGTTAGAAACAAGAAACTACCATGCAGAATTTTGACACCACAGTTTCAGAACAGCTAATCATATGTTTTGTCATCTAACAAACAAGAAACAAGAAACTTGCCCGAATTTCAGAACAGCTAGTTGCTAACTTTAGTTTAACAGGTTGTATTTGACATCCTCATTGCAATCTGGTCGGCTGGTGGGTCATAGGAAACTGTCTAGATTCTTAACAAAATCTATGAACCTAAAAAAGCCAAAACGTCCTATAATTTGGAACGGAGGAAGTACTAACTACTAAGGCATTGCTTCTGAACTTTACCAGGTGAAAAGAAAACTAGCTCTTTTACCCTTAACTACAAGTTGCTCTGCACTTGGTTCTACGCCCGCAACTAATTCTCAACAAATTATCTGTATCGCAGGACCAAATGAAAAGCGCTCATGATTCATGATTTGAGACAAGATTCACGGACGAAAGTGATATACCGATTACCTACCGATCGCACTGCATGTTACTGCCAATGCGCTCATATATGAACAGAGGAAAACAAGATATAAGTACATGCTGGCACTTCCTGAAAGGTTCTAACAACAGGGTGAACTCCACCAGCAGCGACGAGTGGTCGCTGGCCGTGAGCTTCACGTGCCCGAAACTCTTGTCCCGGACCACGCTCCACTGCGGCCGCGACCCCGCCGAGTAGTCCCGCAGGCGAGAAGCCAAGAAACCCAAACCCTAGGACACGGACACCAGAGAGGAGAAGGGAAGCAAAGGAAGGATGAGCTCACCGGAGAAAAGGTAGCCGGCGAAGAGGGCGGCCGGCGGCCGAAGGAGCCTCGCGTCGCCGTCGTCGCCGCCTCTGAATCGCGCCGCCGCCGTCGCCTCCACACCCGCGCACCCGGAGATCCGTCTGGTCGGTGGGGGGGGGGGATGAGTTCCACGGCTGTGGACTCGTGGGTTGATTCCAGGCCAGATACAAGGGTTTTCGCCGGGAATGGGCCTGGGCTGAATACACGCGTGGGCTAAACGAACAGCTATTTCAACACGGGCCGGTATTTAATCCACGCCGGGGTGATACCCGTGGATCGGGCCGCGATCCCGGCCAATCCCGGCCCAACCGAACAAGGCCTGAGGTGGGGAAATGAAAGGACCAACACTAGGCCTAGAGGGGGGAGGGGGGTGAATAGGGCCTGTTAAAAATTCCTGAAAATTCTTCACGAAACTGTCAGATGGTCGGATGATCCGACGCAGTCTCGGATCTTCCGGGATCCCGGAAGATCCGACACTGTGTAGGATCTTCCGACACAGAGAGGAGACTAACTTCGAGATTCAAAATCTAACAAGCTATTCAAGATTCTATTTGAATACAAAGTTGCTAAATGAAGTAACTAAGCACCTAAGTATGATCTCTAAGGTCGAACAACACCTAGCACATAGATCGGGCACAAATAAGGTGATGAACAACAAGAACAATAGCAATAACAATGAGACACAAGATTTATCCCGAGGTTCACTCCACAAAGGAGCTACGTCCTCGTTGAGGGGTTCACAAAGAACCGGGTTGTCACTAACCCCTTGCCTCCCTCAACCAACCACAAAGGAAAGTTGAGTCACTTACTATTGCTCTCACAAAGAGAGGGGAAATACAAACTCTCCGGTGCTCAAACCACAAAGGAATGGGAGCTACCGGCGACGCCTAACCGTCTAGGAGCAAAGCTCCAAGAGTAACAAACGAGGATGACGAATCAAACTTGCTTCAAGTGCTTCTTGAGATGAACGAATCAAAGCTTGTGCTTGCTCACCGCTCACACACTCAATCTTTTCCTCTCACTCAAACCCTAGATGAATCAAGGCTAGAATCAAGCTTTTGGGTGGAGTAGAGGAGTGCAATGAATGCTCTTGGAGTGTTTTTGGGCGTGGGAGCAGCAGCAATCAATGTGGGGGGTGAGGGGGTATAAATACCCAACCCCCAAAAACTAGCCGTTATGTGTTCTGCGAAGGGGTACCGGATCTTCCGGCCTAGGGCCGGATCTTCCGAGATTTGAATTTCGCAAGGCTGAAATACTGAAATATGGCTAAGTCATGAAAGTTCCGAGACAAGGTCCGGATGATCCGGTGAGAAAAATAATAGAGACAGAGCCGCCCGGAACTTGTTGGCCGGATCTTCCGGTGGAAGTTCCGACGCCTGAGAGAGAAACTCAGAAATGGCTAAGTGTTGGAAGTTCCGGTGTATGGGCCGGATCTTCCGGTGAAAAATAAATTCAGACAGAGCCGCCCGGAACTTGTGGGCCGGATCTTCCGGTGGAAGTTCCGGCGCCTGGCGAGAAGACACGAAAACTGGCTAAGTGTTGGAAGTTCCGGTGTAAGGGCCGGATCTTCCGGTGAAAAATTAATTCAGACAGAGCCGCCCGGAACTTCTGGGCCGGATCTTCCGGCCTAAGTTCCGACGCACAGTGAACTTGTGAATGGGAGGTTTTTGTGCGTTTGTGTCTCTCGTGTGTATATGTCATCTCAAGTATAAGCACTTTAACAATCTAAACTCGTCAAGCACGTCCCCCTTGATAGTACGGTGATCCTATACTCAAATTCGAAATATAAAATAAATTTAAATCGTCCGATAAACTTCGTCACCATATGAATAAGGATTGGGGACCTTCCTTTCACCTTTCTTTTCTTTTCTTTTGATTTTATTCCTGCACAACTCATGCAAAGCATTATATCCAAATTTTCATTGTCATTAATTACCAAAATTAGATTAAGTGCCTAGATGCACTTTCAATCTCCCCCTTTTTGGTAATTGATGACAACTCAAATTTGGCTCACAAGATAGAAATAAAATTCATATTTTTCATCCAAATAGAATTGGCAAAGCTCCCCCTAAACATGAGCATATACAACACAAATGGCCTCAAATGCCAATGCTCATGTTCATGTAAGAACTCCCCCTTAAACATTGCATACATGTGCATAAGTGTGATAAAAACAACGTGATGCATATGACAAGATATTCACTTCAACAAAAAGTGAGAAATAACAATTCACCAAACATAAGCATCACAACTAAATAGTTAACCAAGTTCAACATCACACTAACATCACAACCACAATTAAGTCTTACAAATAAAAGTTCTCGCTTGGCACACATCAAGCATAACCCAAATCACAAATAAGTTCTTACATGTCCATTAACTAAAACATGAATAGAGATAAAGAAAGATGGTAAAGATGGTGAGGGCCCTCCAAAGGCCAAATTCACTCCCCCTTTGTCATCAAAGACCAAAAAGGGAGTTACTCGTCGTCTTCATCACCATCGTCCTCCTCATCATCGTCGTCCTCATCATCTTCTTCCTCCTCCTCGGCTTCTTCTTCGGCTTCTTCTTCTTCCTCTTCCTCTTCCTCATCTAGCTCTTCTTCTTCTTCAACTTGAGAAGCTCCAAAGGTATGGCCATGAGACGATCCTTCCCAAGGGGTATAGAAGGATGGTGGTGGAGGAAACTCTCTAGGTGCACGAACGGGAGAGTGAGGGAGATTGTCCTTAGCCATGATCTCCTTTTGCCGACGCTCAAACTTAAGCATTTCTTCATCCAAAAACTGACGAGTGTCGCGAATGTCTTGAGAGTTTTGCTTGCACATGTTGAAGCAAGCAAAGACTCCCTGAAGAATGGAATCAAGCTTCCCTTTCTTGCCGGTGCCACTAGAGGATGGAGCAAAGGAAGGAGATGGAGCCGATTGAGCTTGTGCTTGGGCTTGAGAGGATGAAGCTCCACGAGATGGTGAGGATGGGGCTTGAACCGGCACATATGGCTTGTTCTTGAGCTTTAGAAGTTGTGCAATCTTGCCCGGGGAGGAATGATAAGGTGAATGCACTCTATCGGCTAAGATGTTGACACCACTAACATTCTTGATCATATGAAAGATATAAGGTGCATAGTGGCAACCGCTAGTGGCATCATGAGAGCAATAGATGATTTCATTCCAAATGAAGTTGAATACCTTGAACTTGGGCTTGCTGGGAGCCATTTGAAAAAGCAAGTTCTTGGCCCTCTTGGAGATGTTATCCGCATCTCCGACTCTAGGATACAAGGTGCCTCTGAAGAGTTGGTTAAGCAACTTGTAGAAAGGAGAAAGACCATGATATTTTCCAAGTTGCACATCCCCATAATCCCCATCATACATGAACATCATCTTGGTCTCTGCAAGCTCCAAGCCACGGTGAAGATCCACTTTGGTACGGTCATTCCGAGTGTGAGCATAAGCGGTCTCCTCCGCTAAACCAAACAAACCGGCAAACTCAAACAAGGTCACTGAGAACCGTTTGCCGTTGGTCGTCCAATGCATCTCATCTCTAGCCTGATCAACCCAAAGAGTGGCATAAAACTGAGCCACAACCTCCTCATTATATGGACACTGAAAACCCATGATGTTAGCCACATCCATCTCAATGCACCTCCTGTGCACATCCCTTATCACCGGCTCAAGGGGACCGGTGATGCCATCCATGTAGTGCCAGTCAACCCACTTCATGGGTGTGCAAATGTGACCAATATGAAGAATAACTGACTCATACCAGTCTGCCTGATGTGGAAGCCAAAATCTAGGATCCCCCTTGAGCTGCTTGTGTGGAATAGATCTGGGGTCCTCATGCTCACTGAACCTCAGGGGCTTCATGCTGTTTGCCGCTAGCCGAAAGTTGACCAATGGCGGGTCATCATGGGCACGGCTAGGGATTCCAACACTGATGATGTTCTGAACAAGAAATGACAGATCAATGTTGTCGTTGTATAGCGACCCTTCTTGTCTTCTCTGTGTCCCTGACTTGGTCCGGCTATAGGTACGGAGCTCCTTGCTCTTTCCCTTAGCGGCACCCCTGCCGCGTACACTCCGGGAGGAGGATCCCTCGGAAGTTCTCTTGCTCTTTCCGACTTCCCTTATCTCTTCATCGGACTCGGTCTCCGACTCTTGGGTGTTGTGCTTCTTCAAGGCTGCGGGGGGTGGTGGCTTCTTGCCGGAAACCTTGATACGACCCATCTGGACAGATAAAAGAAACTAGAATCAAGATATGGATCAAAGTGGCATGACTTAGAATGAATTGTTATGTTCTCAGTCCTGTCGGATCTTCCGGCTCTACGTCGGAAGATCCGGCCAGGCGGAACTTCCGGCGTACAGTCGGATGATCCGACAGACCCCGAGAACAAACAAAAATCCATGGAATCGAAGTTTTAGCCCACCAACTGAGATAAGATTCTAGGCATGAGTTCTAGGCATGTATTCAAGATGATTCACCGAAGGAAATCCACTAGAACAACCCACATTGATAGATCGGGTAATAGAAAGTTTGAATGAAAACCTAGGGTTCATGGAATCGAAGTTCTAGCCAACCAATCGAGACAAGATCTTAGACATATGTTCTAGGCATGTATTCATGATGATTCACCAAAGGAAATCAACTAGAACCTCATACATTGATAGATCGGGCAAAAGGGGTTTGAACGAGGTTTGAATGAGATACCTTTGAGATTTCCCGCGAAAACTCCGGAAGATCCGATGGGAATCGAACCTCCGATGCTTGGGGAGTCCAAAGGTGCTTGAAGATCGAGATTCCGTTGGGTGGAACTCAAAATCGCCTAGAACAGTGGAGGGAGGCAGGAGCGGGCGCGTCGGTGGAATAAAAGACCTTCTGGGCGCTGAACCGTTAAGTCCCAGTATTTATAGTCGACGCACTTGCCGGATGATCCGACGTAGGGTCGGATCTTCCGACGGGACTGGAAATTCCGGAAGATGCCGCATAAGATCCGGCGGGCTGATGCTGACCGGATGATCCGGCCATGGGCCGGATGATCCGGCGAGGTGAAATTCACCGGAAAATGCTGGGTAAGATCCGGCTGGCTTATATGGACCGGATGATCCGGCTAAGGGCCGGAAGATCCGGTGGACAGGAAAGCAGAAACTTTCTAGATGAGATTCGAACGATGATTTTGAGAGATTTAGCTTATGGACATATAAGAACACTTGCCCCAAATTGATCAGCCACAATCATCATTACATAACCATGACCAATTTGAGACAAGAAATGATCCAACGATCACAAATCCAAATATTTTGAAAAACTCACACAAAAATCCGTTTTAATTCTATTCTAGGCAACAATCAAGGTGCATGCAACATGTCAAGCCAAGTAACGAGAATCCAAGATATTTAGCTCACTCCTTAGAGAACAAAACCTTTGCTCATCAAGAGGCTTTGTGAAGATATCGGCTAGTTGACTTTCGGTCCCTACATGACTTAGGGCGATATCTCCTTTGGCTTCATGATCTCTAAGGAAATGGTGTCTAATGTCAATGTGCTTGGTTCTTGAATGTTGGACGGGATTGTTGGCTAATTTTATGGCACTCTCATTGTCACACAAGAGTGGAATATTTGTGAACTCACAACCAAAGTCTCTCAAAGTTTGTCTCATCCATAGGAGTTGGGCACAACAAGCACCGGCCGCAACATACTCGGCCTCGGCGGTGGATAGCGCAACGGAATTTTGTTTCTTAGAGCTCCATGACACCAAAGACCTACCAAGAAATTGGCAAGTTCCGGTAGTACTCTTTCGATCTACCTTGCAACCGGCATAATCCGAATCGGAATAGCCAAGTAAATCAAAAGTGGAGCCCTTGGGATACCACAAGCCAAGGTTAGGAGTATGCACTAAGTATCTAAAAATTCTCTTTACGGCCATTAAATGACATTCCTTAGGATTGGCTTGAAATCTTGCACACATGCACACACTAAGCATTATATCGGGCCTAGATGCACAAAGATAAAGCAACGAGCCAATCATGGAGCGATATACCTTTTGATCAACCGATTTTCCTTCTTCATTGAGATCAAGATGTCCATTCACCGGCATAGGAGTTTTGATAGCTTTAGCCTCGGCCATGTCAAACTTCTTGAGCATATCACTTGTATATTTAGTTTGACATATGAAAGTTCCATTCTTCAATTGTTTGATTTGAAATCCGAGAAAGAACTTTAGTTCACCCATCATAGACATCTCAAATCTTTTTGTCATGATCCTACTAAACTCTTCACAAAACTTTTCATTAGTAGAACCAAAGATAATATCATCAACATATATTTGACATACAAACAAGTCTTTGTCTACTTTTTGTGTAAAGAGAGTAGAATCGGCTTTGCCCATTACAAATCCGTTCTTGAGAAGAAAATCCTTAAGGCATTCATACCATGCTCTAGGAGCTTGCTTAAGCCCATAGAGCGCCTTATGGAGCTTGTACACATAGTCGGGGTGGTCAAGATCTTCAAATCCCGGTGGTTGCTCCACATATACTAATTCCGAGAGAGGCCCATTCAAGAATGCACTCTTGACATCCATTTGATAAAGCTTGAAATCATGATGTGTGGCATAGGCTAGAAGAATGCGAATGGACTCAAGCCTTGCCACGGGGGCATAAGTTTCACCAAAATCTAGACCTTCAATTTGAGTATATCCTTGAGCAACCAATCGAGCCTTGTTTCTTGTGACAATGCCATGTTCATCTTGCTTGTTCCAAAAAACCCACTTGGTGCCAATCACATTTTGCTTGGGCCTTGGAACTAACTCCCAAACTTCATTTCTTGTGAAATTGTTTAGTTCTTCTTGCATGGCCACAATCCAATCCGCATCACCAAGAGCATCTTCTACCTTAAGAGGTTCCAAAGAGGAAACAAACGAGTAACATGCACAAAAATTTGCTAAACGTGAACGAGTAGTTACCCCTCTTCGGATACTCCCAAGAATATTGTCAACGGGATGATCCCGTTGTATACTTTGATGTACTCTTGGGTGTGAGGATGTTGATTGGCGTTGAATGAATCCATCATCATCTTGGTCATGAGAGTCATCAACTTGAGCTTCATCACCTTGAACTCCCCCTTGATCATTGCCATGTTCATGATCGTCACCATGAACTTGATCTTGATCTTGGAGAGAGCTTGGTGCTTCAACTCTTGTTGATGGTGATGGATCAACATTTGTATTTGCCGGAACTTGATCCTTGTCTTGAGCTTCTTGAGGTCGCACTTCACCTATACCCATTCTCATAATAGATTCGCTTGGAGGCTCTTCATTTTCTACAAAGTCATTCTCAACTTGCTCTACTTGAGAGCCGTTTGTTTCATCAAATTTCACATCTACCGTGACCTCAACACAACCGGAGGTTTTGTTGAAGACACGATAGGCGTGTTCATGAGTTCCATAACCAAGTAAGAAACCTTCATCTACTTTAGGTGCAAATTTAGAGCTTTTGTTTTTCTTATTAAGAATATAACATTTACATCCAAAAACTCTAAAGTAATGCACTTTGGGTTTGTTACCGGTGAGTGCTTCATATGGAGTCTTGCTCAAGTACTTGTTTAGAAAGAGACGGTTAGAGGCATGGCAAGCCGTGTTAACCGCCTCGGCCCAAAATATATCCGGAGTCTTGTATTCATCAAGCATTGTTCTTGCCATCTCAATCAATGTCCTATTCTTTCTCTCAACAATGCCATTTTGTTGAGGGGTATATGGAGCGGAAAGTTCATGCTTGATCCCTTCTTCATCAAGTAGCTCTTCAACATTTGTATTTCTAAACTCCGAACCATTGTCACTTCTCATGTGCTTGACCTTCAACTCAAATTCATTTTGAGCTCTTCTAATAAATTTCTTGATAATCCCTTGAGCTTCACTCTTCTCCCTCAAGAAAAATACCCAAGTGAATCTTGAATAATCATCCACAATCACTAGACCATATTTGTTTCCACCAATACTAATATAAGCAATTGGTCCAAATAAATCCATATGAATCAACTTCAAAGGTCTAGAGGTGGTCAATATAGTCTTGGGTGGATGAGAAGCACCAACTTGTTTCCCGGCTTGACAAGCGCTACACAACCTATCTTTCTCAAACAAAACATTTGTTAGTCCTAGAATGTGTTCATCCTTTTGAAGTTTGGCCAAGTTCCTCATGCCAACATGAGCTAGCCGGCGATGCCAAAGCCAACCCAAGCTAGATTTTGCCACTAAACAAGTCTTCGGTTCCACTTTAGTGGTTGTGAAATCAACCAAATAAAGCTTTCCCTTAAGTTGACCCGTAAAAGCAATAGAGGAATCCTCCCTTCGAAGAATGTTCACACCCTCATTAGTAAAGAGACAATTGTAGCCTTTCTCACAAAGTTGTGAAACCGACAACAAATTGTATCCCAAAGAATCAACTAAATAAACATTTGAAAGAGATGAATCGTTTGAGATAGCAATGTCACCTTGACCAACAACATCTCCATGATTATTATCACCAAATGTAATTCTTTCAATGGGTGAGTCATATTCTTCTAACTTGGTAAACATATTCTTCTCTCCGGTCATATGATTTGAACAACCACTATCAAGCAACCATGAAGAACCACCGGAGGAATATGCCTACAAAACAAGTTAAGCTTTGTGTTTAGGTACCCAAACAAGCTTGGGTCCTTGGGTGTTAGAACTAGGCAACTTTGGCACCCAAACACTCTTCATCATCTTCTTGGCATGAATACCAACATACTTGACCACCATTCTCCCATTGTGATCCCACATGACCGAATAATCAATAGTGTAGTTGGGAGATGGCTTTAGCTCATTGATCTTCTCACTTGCCTTCCCCGAAGTTGAGCCCTTCGCACCCTTGCTAGGGGTCACAACAACGGGCTTTGCTATTGGGGTGGTCTCCCTTGACACACCATGAGCAAAGTTCATCAAATCACAAAGGTTTGCACCTTGGGTGAACAATGGCACATCTTTTCCTTGGATCCTTTTCGTGCCATTTGCTTTTCCTCCTCTAGAGTATCCAAGTCCATCCTTGATATTAGGATATCTCTCGGCATGATAAGCCGGATGGGACTCAAATACACTTTTCTCTTGAGCCTTTCCTTTGCCCTTGCCAATGACCTTGCTCAACTCTTTGAGTTGAATGTCTTTTGCCTTGATCTCCTTCTCTAGCTTAGCAAGGTTAGCAACACACGAATCCACATTTACTTTATAACATCTTGAGCAACCTTTGCTAGTGGAGGCATCGGAGTTAAGAGTGACTTTGGAGTCGGTCTTGATGCTTTTCCGAAGAATATCATATTTAGCTTCACGGTCTTTGTATTTGACCTCAAGGCTTGAATGCCTTTGTTGAAGCTCACTATGAACATTCTTTAGATTAGCTAGAGAGTCATTTGCCTTGGTCATTTCCTTAGACATCCTCTCATTTGAGTCCTTAGCCAATGACAAGTCAACGGCCAATTTCTCCACCTTAACCTTCTCCTCATCTAAAGCTTTCTCAAGGGCAAGGTTTCTCTCCTTTTCAAGGATGAGCAAGTCTTCTTGCCTATCAAGAGTAGCTTCCCTCTTATCCAATTTCTCCATAAGCTTTTTAATATGCTTAGCACCTTTCTTGCCAAAAGCATTTACTAAGTTTTTATCATGTTTAGCTTCTTCCTCATCTAGGTTTTCTATGTCACTAGATGTTGGGGAAATAGATGATGGAGGAGTAGAATCGATTAGTACCTTAGTCCCTTGTGCCATGAGACACATGGGAGCTTCATCATCATCATCACTATCAAGGTTCTTGAAGAGTCTTGGTGTTGGTGAAGAATCATGAATGGCAAGTGTTGCCACACCTTCATTGTCGGAGTCATCACTAGAATCCCAACCTTCACCAACATGAGCATGTCCACCTTTCTTCTTGTAGTCTTTGCTCTTATCCTTGTACTTTTTGTCATAGGATTTGTCCTTTGACCTCTTATCTTCCTTGCCTTCCTTCTTGTGAGGGCAATCCGCAATGTAATGCCCTCTCTCACCACACTCATAGCATCTTCGTTGTGAGACCGGCTTCTTAATACCTTTTCTCTTGATGAAGTTCTTGTACTCTCTCACCATCATGGCGGTTTCTTCATCGGTGGTTGCTTCATCACTAGAGTCTTCCTTCTTGCGAGACTTGGAGGGCTTTGAAGATTTATCCTTGATATCACTTCTCTTGCTAGGCTCGGCCTTGAATGCAATAGCCTTGACTTCTTGAGGCTCATTAGGCTTGGTCTTGACTTTCTCCACTCTATGTGACTCATGATATTGCAATTTGTTGTATAGGTCAATGGGAGTCATGAGTTTGAACTTTCTCTTGTCTCTAATCATGGTAGCAAGATGTGGGTCTCTTGGGGCATATGCTCTAAGCATCTTCTTTGTAACCTTGTGCTCATCCCAATCCTCACTACCAAGAAGTCTAATAGCGGACACAAGAAGCTTCAACCGATTGTACATGGCTTCCAAATCTTCATCATCTTTCATTGTGAAAGCCTCGAGTTCTCCTTGAAGTGCATCCATTTTTCCTTCCTTGATGATCTCATCACCTTCATGTGACCTTCTAAGCTCATCCCAAATTTCTTTGGCCACTTCAATTCCCCTAACCTTGTTGTACTCATATGTACTCAAGCAACTCCTAAGAATAATGACGGCTTGAGCATTGCGGTAGTTGTCATGTTCTTGTTCTCTTGTGAGGGGTGGCTTGGCTTTCTTGTCAATGCCCACACATGTCACGGTCCAAAGATGTGGATGAAGACCATACAAGTACATCTTCATGTCATCCTTCCATCGAGAATAATCATTGCCATCAAAGTGCGGAAACTTGCCCAATTGAACCGATGAGAATGAAAGTGAATCCGGATCTTTCTTGGATGAGGATGAGGAAGTGTCATCATACTTGTGAGGAACATTGTGAAAGCTTGCAAGAACTTCCTTTTCTTTCATCTTCTCTTTCACCATCTTGAGAGCTCTTCTTTCAACCTTTTCATCAAACTTCTTCTTGAGCTTCTCTTTCCTCTTCTTGTTCTTCTCGACCTCATCCAAGGTCTCTTCAACATCACTCACATCAAAATCATCGTCGCTTGACACGATCACTTCATGAGTGTCATCCTTGTTTGAACCGCCAACTCCGGAACCATCCCCGGAAGGAGCCATAGTGTTTTCTCTTAGGTGATTAAACCTTAATCAAGAGAACCTGCTCTGATACCAATTGAAAGGACCAACACTAGGCCTAGAGGGGGGGTGAATAGGGCCTGTTAAAAATTCCTGAAAATTCTTCACGAAACTGTCAGATGGTCGGATGATCCGACGCAGTCTCGGATCTTCCGGGATCCCGGAAGATCCGACACTGTGTAGGATCTTCCGACACAGAGAGGAGACTAACTTCGAGATTCAAAATCTAACAAGCTATTCAAGATTCTATTTGAATACAAAGTTGCTAAATGAAGTAACTAAGCACCTAAGTATGATCTCTAAGGTCGAACAACACCTAGCACATAGATCGGGCACAAATAAGGTGATGAACAACAAGAACAATAGCAATAACAATGAGACACAAGATTTATCCCGAGGTTCACTCCACAAAGGAGCTACGTCCTCGTTGAGGGGTTCACAAAGAACCGGGTTGTCACTAACCCCTTGCCTCCCTCAACCAACCACAAAGGAAAGTTGAGTCACTTACTATTGCTCTCACAAAGAGAGGGGAAATACAAACTCTCCGGTGCTCAAACCACAAAGGAATGGGAGCTACCGGCGACGCCTAACCGTCTAGGAGCAAAGCTCCAAGAGTAACAAACGAGGATGACGAATCAAACTTGCTTCAAGTGCTTCTTGAGATGAACGAATCAAAGCTTGTGCTTGCTCACCGCTCACACACTCAATCTTTTCCTCTCACTCAAACCCTAGATGAATCAAGGCTAGAATCAAGCTTTTGGGTGGAGTAGAGGAGTGCAATGAATGCTCTTGGAGTGTTTTTGGGCGTGGGAGCAGCAGCAATCAATGTGGGGGGTGAGGGGGTATAAATACCCAACCCCCAAAAACTAGCCGTTATGTGTTCTGCGAAGGGGTACCGGATCTTCCGGCCTAGGGCCGGATCTTCCGAGATTTGAATTTCGCAAGGCTGAAATACTGAAATATGGCTAAGTCATGAAAGTTCCGAGACAAGGTCCGGATGATCCGGTGAGAAAAATAATAGAGACAGAGCCGCCCGGAACTTGTTGGCCGGATCTTCCGGTGGAAGTTCCGACGCCTGAGAGAGAAACTCAGAAATGGCTAAGTGTTGGAAGTTCCGGTGTATGGGCCGGATCTTCCGGTGAAAAATAAATTCAGACAGAGCCGCCCGGAACTTGTGGGCCGGATCTTCCGGTGGAAGTTCCGGCGCCTGGCGAGAAGACACGAAAACTGGCTAAGTGTTGGAAGTTCCGGTGTAAGGGCCGGATCTTCCGGTGAAAAAATTAATTCAGACAGAGCCGCCCGGAACTTCTGGGCCGGATCTTCCGGCCTAAGTTCCGACGCACAGTGAACTTGTGAATGGGAGGTTTTTGTGCGTTTGTGTCTCTCGTGTGTATATGTCATCTCAAGTATAAGCACTTTAACAATCTAAACTCGTCAAGCACGTCCCCCTTGATAGTACGGTGATCCTATACTCAAATTCGAAATATAAAATAAATTTAAATCGTCCGATAAACTTCGTCACCATATGAATAAGGATTGGGGACCTTCCTTTCACCTTTCTTTTCTTTTCTTTTGATTTTATTCCTGCACAACTCATGCAAAGCATTATATCCAAATTTTCATTGTCATTAATTACCAAAATTAGATTAAGTGCCTAGATGCACTTTCAGGAAAGACATCGGCGCCACGGGGAGCGCTGGTGGTATCCGGGAACACGCAGGTTGCAAGGAAGAGTTGGCGGAGCGAGGCGCATCGGAGGATGTCGGCCGGGAGCCGGTGGAGCGGGCCGCACCAGAGGGTGTCGGAGGGGAGGGGCCACGATGAAGAAGCATACAGGGGTGGGTTGTCGAGGTAAACGAGGTCCTGGACGCCCTTGGCGGCGTGGTGGCGCGCCCAATCACCCAGCGCGCGCCCACCGGTTGCAAGGGAGCAGTGGGAGAGGTTGACGTCGCGGAAGGGGCCCGGGTGGTCGGCAAGGATCCGGCCGACGGCTGCCTCGGGGAGCTCGCCGCGGTCGCAGTCGGGTGTGAGGAGGTCGAAGTCGTGGAGGACGAGCGGGGCGGCGCGCCAGAGGCTGCGCCAGCGGGAGGCGAGCACCGCGGTGCGCGCAGCGTCGCGGACGGGGAGGCGGGAGACGACGTCGAGGAGGAGGCCGTTCGGGAGGGCGCTGATGCGGTCCACGCCGTCGGCGGCTGGGGTCGCGGCCACGGCGGAGGAGAGGTTGGGGGCGGGGGGGGGGGGGGGGTGTTGGCCGGGGAAATGGCCGCCGGGGAACGCGCTCTGGATTCCCTCGATGTCGATGAGGTCGGCATGGCGGGAGAAATTTGCAAATTTGACACTCTCTTCGTGTGGCTTCGCAACTTTGACACTTTCAACATTGGCTTCGTAAATTTGACACTCTCGTCGTGAACAATTTGATTTCCTTGACATTTTCAATTCTTTGTTCGTTCTTATTTCGTTTTTCTATTTACAGGTCTATGGAAATGACCGGATTGCCCTTAGGATATGTGTTCATACCCGATTGGCTCGGTTGGGAAATCAAATTAAGGATTTGGTGCCCGCCAGTTTTGCACGTCATCCGCCAGTTCCACGCGCCGCCGATCCGTACGCCACAGGTCGCCGCCGATCCGAACGCCAGGCTGCCGCCGTGACACAAGAGCATCTGCTGATCGGCCCCCTTTGGAAGCCCCCCGTCGGCGCCTGGTGCTGCGAACTGTCGCGCGCAGGTACAGGCTCTTGTTGTTTATCTATAGATTCTGCCCGTGAATCGATTATCAGAAGTATTAACTATATTTTCCGGGCAGCAAAGGACCCTTGTTGTTTGTCTCCATTTATATTGTGCTACAGAATTGCAGATCAGTTCCATCGTGTAGTTCTTTTCTGAGTGGAGTCATTGCTAAATATCTGAAATTATCATTTTACTTCCCGATATTTTACTGACCTGCACATGTAGTACTTCAATTAATGTTTCAATCGTTGGATTACTTTATACTTGGTTTACACTCCGACTTTTTTTTTCCTTGCCTGCACGTTCAAATGGTGGCTGACTGTTATTCGTCTTCACGTACAGCAGGACCTATGGAACCTGATGTAGAGGTCGCACTGAGTAGGAGAACTGAAACTCCATTATTATTATCCGAGGCTTCTTATTCTATTTCTCAACCAACAGCACATATCCCAGAAGTCGATTGGGATAATTTACATATAGTAGAGACACATGATGATGAAGGAAGAATTGAATTGATGAATGATGACCAGCTATATGTGATTTTGGGCTTCAGGGATGAGGATGAGAGAGCAAAGATGGTTGAACCAAATGGTCGTACAATAGTTGAGCAGGGTGATGATACTGAAGGTGCTGCCGTTACTGTTAGTGATGTCATACCAAATGAGGTAGTGATTACCTATGACAAAGACCACCCAAAAATGGATCTTGGCACTTTGTACCCATCAATGGATGAATTCCGATTGGCTGTGAGGCAATTTGCCATCAATGAGGAGTTTGAGCTAGGTACGGAGAAGTCATGTAAGGAGAGGTTTAGAGGATTTTGCAAGTCTAGTGAAGATTGCCCTTGGAGGATCAATGGCAAAAGGCAGGCTGATAATAAAACTGTAAAGGTGACAGTTTTAGTTGATTGTCATGATTGTGTTTCAAGTAGTAGGGTGAAGACCATAACCCAAGATTGGTGGTACAGAATTACAGAAAAAGTTAGAAGATAAATACTCTGTCACCATTTCATATGACACAGTCTGGAGAGGGAGAGAAAAAGCTCTTGCAGAGGTTTATGGTAAATGGGAAGAGAGTTTTGAGATGTTATACAGATGGAAGGCTGAGGTACTAAAGAGATCACCTGGAAGTGTTGTGGAGATTGAAGTACTGGAGATAGATGGTAATGTGTATTTTCATCGTTTTTTCTGTGCACTTAAACCATGCATTGATGGTTTTTTGGAAGGATGTAGGCCATATTTGGGTATAGATTCTACTGCACTTAATGGAAGGTGGAATGGCCATTTAGCCTCAGCTACTACAGTTGATGGTCACAATTGGATGTATCCGCTTGCTTATGGGTTCATAGCTTCTGAAACAGAAGAAAATTGGACCTGGTTTATGAATCAACTTAAGAAGGCAATAGGAGATCCTCCACGTCTTGCTGTGTGCACAGATGCTTGCAAAGGCTTAGAGAATGATGTGAAGAATGTGTTTCCCAATGCTGAACAAAGGGAGTGCTTTTTCCATCTTATGAAGAATTTTGTGAAAAAGTTCCATGGGTTTGGAAGGATGTATCCTGCAGCAAGAGCTTATAGGGAGGAGGTGTTCATACACCATATGGAAGCAATTATTAAAGAATCAAATGCTATATGGGTCTGGTTAAGTCAGTGGCATAATCTCAAGTGGATGCGGTGTGCCTTCGATCCAGAAATAAAATGTGACTATGTCACTAATAATATAGCAGAGGTTTTCAACAACTGGATCGGAGACATTAAGGACTTACCTGTTGCTAAACTAGCTGATAAGGTTAGAGAGATGATCATGGCCTTGTGGAGGAAGAGGAGAAGGATTGCAGAAAGACTACTAGCTGGAAGGATACTACCAGCTATTATGGTTCAGATGAGAGCAAATACTAGAGGTTTGGGGCACTTGAGAGTTGTAGAATCTGCTAATTGGAGTGCAGAGGTGTGGGATAATAGCAACAATTGTGAAAGGCATATTGTGAAGCTTCATCAAAAGACTTGTACTTGTCTTGAATGGCAGCATACTGGTAAGCCATGCCAACATGTTTTGGCCTTTGTAACATCACAAAAAAGAGTAGACCTTGAGCAATTCGTGCATGAGTACTACTCTGTGGACAGATTCAAGGCTGCTTATGTGAGAGAGATCGAGCCAATTACAGACAAGTCACAGTGGCCACAAGTGCACCTGGACTTTCTTGTGGGTGCACCACTTGCTAAGAGAAATGTTGGAAGACAAAGGAAACTAAGATTCAAAGGATGTCTTGAGGGTGGCCACAAGAAGAAAGGTGTCAGTGAAGGTGTCAATGATAGCAGCACTGCTCCCACCAATTCTAATGGGAAGAAAATGATTAGAGGCCCAGTTACTTGCAGGAAATGTGGTATAAAGGGTCACAGGCAAGCTAGTTACAAGTGTCCACTCAATGGAACCAAAAAAAGGCAAGTGTTGTTCTTCCATTGAAATCTTAAATATTTTTTTGTTTAATTGTAGGAAAAGGAAGCCTAGGAAGAACAGTACAAAAGCCGGGCCAACTGAACCTAGCACCCCACAAAGGCTGACTAGGGAACAAATAATACAGGATAGTCCATGCATGGTCACTAGAAGGTAAGAAGCAATGATAAATAGTTCTATGTTCAGCAATATACAAATGAGAAACAAAATTATTTATCTAAATGTGATAACATATATATTTGCAGCCGTCTTGCTTTCTTGCTGGGAGAGGGCACTTCTTCACAAACCATTACAGCTACTCCAGACATGATTGCCACTACAGCTCCTGCAAACAAGATGACTCCAAAGAAAAAGCCCAATGCAGCTGCAGCAAAGAAGATGACTCCAAAGAGAAAGCTACGAATTGGATGAATGATCTCTGTGATATACCCAAGGACAGAAGTATGTGAACACTTAAAATAATGTTGAAGTTATGTGAGATGTGAACTCACAAGTACTTTTCAGGAAGTATAAACTCAATTTCTGTGAGCTTTGAATGGTTTCAATAAGGTTGAGAACTCGTTTGTTTGTGAGCTGTAATCTCATTTTCAGTGAGCCTATGGACTCATGATGTGAACTCATAATTTTTTTTCAGATGTGAAATTAATACGAATCAGGTTTAAATATCTCCTTTCGTGTCTCACTTTATGGGATCAGATTATTATATACCAAAGAGATTATTATATATATCACAACATGTTGTCCACTTGACCAATTTTACTGTTGGCACGACCAATTACATTGCAATGATACAGCTGAGATATAACATCAGCTAATGCTACCTCTAAGATATTACAGAGCAGGTAGTAGCAATCCTGAAAATTATGTGGCCAGTATGCATTCAGTTGCCCTCTCTGCAAGTGCACATGTTCAGAAAATTAAGTCCTGAAAATTGCGTCTCCAACCTCCAGGCATGTCTTACTCTCCCTCTGTGCTTTTCATCCAACTCCAACTTCCACATGAACGCAAAGATGAGAACGAGTTGAGCATCGACGGTGTCAGCCCCCTCGATCAGACACAGCCGCGACCCTCGAGGATCCAGTAGAGTCGTGAACCTGTGATGAGTTTGCCGAACTGCCGAGGTAGAGTCCCTTCCACCGGGCGGGGGCGAGGGCGGAGCCGTAGTCGAGTCCTTGTACAGCGCGGCAAGGAAGAGCCCAGGCAGGTATGGCCGTACGGGCGCAGCAATGAAGAGGCAAACCAGCCAAGCAGGCACGAGTGCAGCGATGAAGAAGACGATAAGGGGTGCCGATCGATCCAGACCTGGCATATATGAAAGGAAGGGCAATCCGGTCATTTCCATAGGCCTGTAAATAAAAAACGAAATAAGAACGACCAAAGAATTGAAAATGTCAAGAAAATCAAGTTGTTCACCACGAGAGTGTGAAATTTACGAAGCCAATGTTGAAAGTGTCAAAGTTGCGAAGCCACACGAAGAGAGTGTCAAAAATGTAAATTTCTCGCCATGACGGTGGCTGGGAGGGGTTTGGTTTGGAGATTTTTGGCTCCTCAGCGAGGCGGAGCGAACGGCGCAGCGGAATCCCAATTATACACCCACGCGCACGAGCTAAACTCACGCTCGCTTCCCACGTGGGGGGACCCACAAGCCCAGCAACCTTATCCCACCGCCCACCGCGCGTGACGATTTCTCTGCTCTGCCTAGCGCCCACTTCAATGCTTGCCAGACGCCGCCAGTCTCTTCTGCCCTGCGATGAAGCTCTGCCCTGGTGGTCGTCCGTCCGCGAGGGCGGCGACGGGTGCGGCGGCGCTTCCGACCATCTCCGTCGCTGGCGGGCGTCGACGCGGCCCCGACGTGCGTCCCCCGGCGGGCGTCGGCGTGGCGGCGGCAGCTCGGCGAGCCCCGACGTGCTGGCCACGACACTAGCGGAGATGGCGATGCCAGCAGCCACGCAGGTACTTTACCCCTTTTTTTTTAAGGGAGAAAAGTTTGTTGTAAAGATTTTTTGAAAAGTTTTTTACCTTTTGCTCCAAGTCTTGTTGCAAAACTTTCCTTCAAACATTTTTTCCCTGTGAAAGTTTGCTCAAAATTTTAATGCAAACTATTTTTATTTTCTCCAAAAACTTTTTATTTGTTGGACAATTTTTTCTCTCTTTATCTGGACAAATTTTTGTTGCAAATCTTTTTCCGGACAAAATTTTCTACAAATTTTTTCTCTCTCGATAAATTTTTGTAGCAAATTTTTTTACGGACAATTTTTTGTTGTAAATTTTTCCCCGGACAATTTTTTGTGTTTTGTGAGCGCGTGAGGCCTAGCTATGACGGTGAGCGGGCGCAGGCAGAGCGGGGCAGCGCGTCGTGCTAGTGTGAGGCGCGTGCATGGTGGGGGCCCGCTATTTTGTCCGGTAGCGCGACAGCGCCTCCGGTGCGGGCGGCCGCAAACTAGCAAACCCCACGGCGCAGTGAGATAGAGCCAGAACCAGTGAGGTGGTCAGTGGCCTAGGGTTTGGAGCTGCAGCGTGGGCCGCGGACCAAATGTTGGAAGCAGGTTTCTCGCGGGCCCATGGGCCAAACGGATGTTTTACTTCTGCTGATACACACGATCTCGATCTCAAAAAATCAAAAAAGTACTCTCATTACTTGCTCCGTCCGTTTATTTATTGACCCATGAATGCGGATTTCACTGGAAAAGCTTCGAAAGGAAAATCGCAGTTGCCAGGTACTAGCAAGTAGCAAGTAGGGATTATTCATTACTGGCACTATTTACTTCTGCACATCAATGCACTTCTCAAAATAGATTAACAATCGCTACGTATGATTAAAGTACAAATGCCTATCTCTTCTCTCACAACTATAAAGACTAAAAAGTGGATCGTTCGTCGTGCGATCCGCGCGTCGTGCGTCGTGCGTCGGGGGCTTTGCGATACCGCGCGCCGTACAGATCGTGTGCAGACCCTCTCTCGCCCTCCGATGCAAAAACGCGACGCCTGCTCCCTCCCGTGCCTTCGTACGTCGTTTCGTTTTCCTCCCCCACCGTCGAATCCACCGCTAGATGATCAGCGACCGTGCGATCGTGATGACACACAAACCGCGCCGCGCCGCGCCCCCAAAAACCCTAAACCACCCTTTTTCCAGCCACCGAGGTGCCCCGGCCATCGCGCTAGGGTTTGAAGGCTGCATCGTCGACCCCATCCTCATCGCCATCGGCAAACCCTAAACGCGGCTTGCCGAGGGCCAACGCCGAGGAACGCCGCAGCCAAGGGAGACGTCGTAGCCGGCCTACCGCCGCATAGGCCTGACGAGGGCAAGCGTCGTCGCCGCCGCCGCCGATGAACGAAGCCTCGAGGGAGACACCGTTTCTACCGCCACCGCCGACGAACGACGCTGACGCCGATGCCGCCGAACCTTGACGAGGCCGACAGACGCCGCCGTGGAGGGTAGAGATCGCCACCAACGCCGGCACCACTCTAGGTGAGATCCCTGTCCCTAGGTCATTTTGTTTCTCTAATCCCCATCAGGTTTCGTGCACCGGAGGCCTCTGCCTCGCCGCCGGTGGGAGATCACCCGTTAAGGCATGCATCTCGGCCTTGTTCACGTGAGACTGATAGAGAAGAACTGGGATCTCAGGTTAAAAGAAGATAGAACGTTAGGGGTCTTTCATAAGATGGTTGGTGTTATGTTTGAAAGTGGAATTTGTCCAGGGGGTTATGCATAAGATACGAGGGCTGAGTTGAAAAGAAAGGATCTATACGCAGTAGAAGTTTTGTTTTCAGGGGCTTAGATGCAAGATTTTTTTCCTTTCACGTTTATTCAATCACATGTATATGGGCTGAATCTTGCAAATACATAAGTAAATGTATAAAAATCTAAAAATAGAAAATCTGGTTTTGTTAGCTTCTTTAGGAGCATGTTTACCCAGTGGAGTCATTGTCTCACATGTTTAACATTTTTCTTTGGTCGAAATAAATTATGCAAGAAAATGTGTCGTAGAACTTGTAAATTGCAATGCTCGGTACAATTATCTTTTATAGGTAAATTTTCCAGTTAGACAAGCATAACATAACATACCATTTCATTCTGTGTTACCATCTTCAGTTGTGCAAATGGAACACTGGCAATTCACTAAGTAATTTGTGCAAATGGAATACGGCATACCTAGCATCAATTATTACAAGCAGCAATTTGGTATTTGTTAAGAAATATAAGAATTTCTTAGAAATAGACAACATTATCAAGAAAAAAATAGTTTTGTAGGCTGTCCTTAAGTAAGCTTCCGAACTTAGCTCTCATAAACCATAGGTGTCAAATTAGCTTTCCTAGACCATCATGTTGCATAAGGAGGAATCCTGGAAGCTAAATCTTCAGTGACATACCACACTCTGAACATGCAGAATTATTGTGCTTGAATCGATGTGCCTTTTTGCAGCAAAAGAGCAAGCTAGGAATTAGATGGAGAAGCTCCTCTCGAACTCTTTCACATGGTATTTTACATATCGATCCATCATTGTGATATTCATAATATTGCTATGGTCAACCTTACCGAGCCTTTTTTATTTAAACTGTCCTCCCCTCTTTGTCAACTCCATGATAACCATGAGGATAATATTGCAGAACATTCAACTCATTGTACTCAAAATCCTATGGAACAAGCAGAACTACAAGCTAATTATTTTGAAGACAAAGTCATACAGATGCTATATATAGCCAAACAATTGAAACTGTTTTATGGCTTGTGCTCAGCCAACTCACATTGGCAATTGTATCAGTGCCATATTCCTTCCGGCACTGAAGCATATCTTGCTTTGCTTTCTCAATATTCATTTTCCTTGCTTTCAGAAATCTACACAAACCAGATTTAGTTATGTCGGTTCTTTGAACTTGTGTCATGGAAAAAAAGGACACATCATAGTCTATAGTATATACCTTAGCATCATATGATGGTCATGTTGCTTGCAGTGTTGCAGGCAACAACTCATCCAAAGTAGCACCTACCTAAATGTCTCAACAGCTTGCAGCTCCTCTAGATCACGCACATCTTCAATAGATACAAATAAAATCCGACTACCACTCTTCCTCCTGGTCTTCTTTAAGGAATGTCTAATCTTTGTTGATACATCTATTTGCTTCCTTCCTCAAAGAGCCCATTTCGGTCTTCTTTTCACCTTCAGAGATTTCGAAGTCTGACTTATAGGCTTTACGTTCATCATGACTTGAGCACCCTTCAAAACCTGAAACGATTTGATGATAACTAAATGTGCCGCTGGTGGTGGAACTGAATTGTTATGCACATTATATTTTGCTGGAAAGTCCTTCCAAGTCAACTCATACGAGATTACGACACTAAGTTACTTCAGCTAAAAAGGATAAAAGCTCAAGAAACGATAATAGAACTTCCTCGTCACCTAAAGATGATCATGATAGTAGGAGCAGTGACAGAATATGACAACTTCCCGACAGAGTAAACTTTGTTAACACACGCAACAACGGATCCAACTACGGTTCCAAACTAAATGGTTCTTGTGTTTACACCTCATTGTTATCAGACCTCCCAACTTTTTTATAATTTTTATGCAAGTTTATGCAGCGATCATATTCGTGAATTGACAATTTGTGATGTTCAATTTTTGTTGGTTTAGAGGTTCCTGATAATGAAAAGGGTCAAGATACTGTTGTCTCATGTGGAAATCGTTTGGGACCTAGAGTTTGATTACTTGCCTAAGCTAGGGAGAAATCTCAGACACACAACCCATAAGTTTATTCTCAAATCAGATTAGCCTATAGCCACTTTTTCATGGGAAGCTATGCGCCCATCCAGACCATAGAACCTCCGATGAGACCAAAACAATACCAATTCAACAGTTCAAAACCGCACACATCTCCTGTTGTCGAACTACCAGATATTCTAAATCTAAGAGGACAAACACGCTGTGTGAAAGCTGCAGAAAAGGACCAGCTTGAGTCCGGTGAGCTCACTTTGAATGTCATGCATGATTAGAGAGCATAGGAAATCAAGCAGTTGTTGAGGCACATCCTTCCATTGCTAATTCATGAAGAAACATACCTTGGAGAGGGAGTGTGTGATAGGTCAGATATTCTTTGGCCACGTTAAACTTTGCAAAAGACTGAACCGACTTGCTATTTTTCACACAATAAACTTGCACACTTTATTAGTCAGCAGAAAGTTTCAACACTCCTAATAATATTTAATGCTACTAAAAACAAGGTCATCCATGTTGAACTCATGCACAATTGATGTAGCAAATAATTAATGTAAAACATAAAAGTCTAAGATGAGCCTTCACACTTGCATTTGACACAACTCTTGATATAACAGTAACAACTCACGTAGGAGACTCCTGAGGGTTCTATCATGTACAGTTGTGCCCCATCCCTATCATAACCTCGAAGAATAACATCACAACTAAAGGTCCTGATACAACAGAAACCAACTTAGAACATAACTACTGTTGACGAACGCAAGACATGAAAAGTCAAGTAATCATGGATCACTACTGTTGAATACATTATTACCTTAGTCACCAGTATATATAGCGTGCAAAGATGAACATAACTTGCCACACAATCTGCCAATTCCTTCACCAAATGGGCTCCCCATAGACCCTGATTTGGGCCTTGAAACAATTTGACGACCATCTGCTGCTATAAACAACAACAGCCTGCAAAGGACACAGAGAATTCGTGGTACAACACACACTTAGCAATAATAAGAAACATATCCACCGCAAGAAAACAAATAACATAGCATGCTTTTAGAGTCTTATGTAAACTGTAGTGCTTCACATAAAACATTGGTTGTATAGAAAACAAATAACAGAGCATGCTGAGTTAACTCTAGCATTTCGCAGGCAATGCAAGCAAGCAATGAACGAAGTTGGTTGGGGGTGAGGAGGATGTCTAGAAATGGAAATTCACCCGGGCTTCAGTGTTCCAGACAACATAGCTAAGTAAGTAACTCTGGGCAACCAAGTGTTTCAAATATTATCTAAAAACCTTACTATTTTATACGTAGCTGACCGTGAAACTTGCCAACAGGGACTCAAGTGGATTCTAATTCTTCAATCTATGAATATGTGGGGTACCGATAACAACTTCAACAACAACAACATAGCCTTTTTGTCCCAAGCAAGTGGGGTAGGCTAGAGATGCAACCCAAAGAAACAAGGATAAGAAGACATAAAACGACACAAGACCAAGATAAGGTTAGGGGTAATAAGAGAAGAACAAAAGATCACGGTTCCAGGCACGTTAATTGCAGTCTCCAAGCGCATCTATCTATAGCTATCCTGGAGATTTCCACTCTTAAGATCCCTCTGGACCGGACTCGTCCCAAGTCAGTTTGGTCGACCTTACCTCTCTTACATATCTCCCCTTTTTTCTAGAACCCTAATACGGAACTGGCGACTAAACGAGGCATACGTGGGACATGTCCAAAACACATCTCAACGATGTTGCGTTCAGTTTCTTCCTCGATTGGTACTAACGGACTACCCTATCCCGAATATCTTCGTTCCGTACTCTATCCCTTCTTGTGTGCCCACAAGACCAGCGTAACATACGCATCTCTGCTACACTCAATTGTTGGACATGTCGCCTTTTTGTAGGCCAACATTCCGCACCGTTATAGCATCGCCGGGCGAATCGCCGTCCTATAGAACTTACCTTTTAGCTTTTGTGGCACCCTCTTGTCACAGAGGACGCCAGAAGCTTGACGCCATTTTAGCCAACCGGCTGAAATTCTATGCCTAACATCTTCATCAATATCTCCATCCTTCTGGAGTATCGATCCTAAATATCGAAAAGTATCCTTCTTGGCCACCACTTGCCCATCAAGGCTAACGTCTCCATCCTCATGTCCAATCGCGCTGAAGTCGCACATCATGTACTCTGTCTTCGTCCTACTAAGTCTAAAACCTTTCGACTCCAACGTGTGCCTCCATAGCTCTAACTTCCTATTAACCCCCACCCTACTCTCATCAACTAGCACCACATCATCCGCAAAGAGCATACACCAAGGGATATCACCTTGTATGTCCCTTGTGACCTCATCCATCACTAAAGCGAATAAATAAGGGCTCAATGCTGACCCCTGGTGTAGTCCTATTTTAATTGGAAAGTCACTGGTGTCGCCATCACATGTCCGGACAGATGTCAGCGCATCCTTGTACATATCCTTGATGAGGTAATGTACTTAGTGGGGACTTTGTGCTTTCCAAGGCCCACCACATGACATTTCTTGGTACTTTGTCATACGCCTTCTCGAGGTCAATGAAAAACCATGTGCAAGTCCATCTTCTGCTCCCTATATCTCTCCATCAACTGTCGTATTAGAAAATTGCCTCCATGGTCGACCTACCAGGCATAAACCAAACTGGTTTTGGGTCACGCTGTCACTCTTCGTAGGCGATGCTCTATAACCCTCTCCAGAGCTTCATCGTATGACTCATCAGCTTTATCCCATGATAATTAGTACAACTTTGAACATCTCCCTTGTTCTTGAAGATCGGTACTAATATACTTCTTCTCCATTCTTCAGGCATCTTGTTTGCCCGAAAAATGAGGTTAAAAAGCTTAGTTAGCCATGCTATCGCTCTAGCACCCTAGGAACCTCCACACCTCAATGGGGATACCATCAGGGCCCATCGCTTTACCTCCCTTCATCCTCCTCAACGCCTCCTCGACCTCCGCCTCCTGAATTCTCCGCACAAAGCGTCTACTGGTATCCTCAAGATGAATCGTCCAACTCAAGGGTAGGACCCTCATTCTCCCCATTAAACAACTTGTCGACGTACTCCCGCAATCTATCCTTGATCTCCTCGCCTTCACCAGGAGTCGATCGGTCCCATCCTTGATGCATTTGATTTGGGTGATGTCCCTTGTCTTCCTCTCAAGGATCCTAGCCATCCTATAAATGTCCTTCTCCCCTTCCTTCGTGCCTAGCCGCTGATAAAGGTTGTCATAACGTCTGACCCTTTGCTACACTCACAGCTCGCTTTGCAGCTCTCTTCGCTATTTTATAGCTCTCGATGTTGGCTGCACTCTTGTCAAGGTGTAGGCGCATGAAACACTCCTTTTCTCCTTAATAGCCATTTTCACCTCATCATTCCACCACCAGGTGTCCTTCGCCTCCTGTTTGCCTCCTCCTACTCACACCAAACACTTCTGAAGCCACATTCGAACAGATGTTGCCATCTTTAGCCACATGTCGTTTGCATCTTCTCCTTCTTCCCAAGGCCCCTCGCCTAGCATCCTCTCCTTAAACATGTGCACCGCTTCCCCTCTAAGCTTCCACCACTTCGTTCTTGCAGTCTTGGCAACAAATAATTTTTTTCGATGAGTATATCAAGTTCTTTAAGAAGTGTTTCCATGCCGTCGGTTCTACCCATGTTACATGGTGCAAAATTTACATCCACATACTCAATCATGTGTACAGGATGGTATGGTGGTGATGCGCCAGAACATGTTGGTGTATTTACCAGGCGCATGAAAGGAATGGTTATCGCAGATGGCTACCTGAAATTGTCAAACATTATATTCGCCGCATTAGAGTAGAATATAAAGTAGACATAGTTGATGAGACTGAGACGCCGCTTTCTCTGCGACTGTGTTGAATTCAAAGTTGCGATCTTTGCTTTTTCTAGATAATAAAATGTCACTTGGACCAAAGTGTAAAACTTCATAGTATTGTTATCTTATTTTGTGATCAATATGCTTTTAGTATAGAGTTTTTATGTCCCGTAGCAACGCAAATATGCTTTTAGTATAGAGTTTTATGTCCCGTAGCAACGCACGGGCACGACACTAGTCAGAATAAATATTGTGTATGCATGTCAAGAATTAGTTTGTTAAATGACACATACAAACAAGTACGCCATTTTACCAGCAAGATGATCTATTGTCATACTTAGAACAAAGGAAAAAGTCTAAATTACTCCCCTCAATATAAGCAAAGTCGGATAACCCCCTAAAGTATGTTTTGGTTCAGTTTACCTCTAAAGTATGACATTTGGTTCAAATTACCCCCTAATACGATTTGTCCTTTTTGTTCTCCATACATAAGTGGAATCTGGAGTTCAAAATTTACATGATGGTAGTTGACATCACAATGTATATCAAAAAATATGTTAAGATTTTTTGACATTTTTTACATAATTTGTGTCTCGACGATTAATTTATTATAAAATATTCTACCATATGAAAATAACGATCAAAATTTCATGACATATTTTTTAATATCTGTTATGATGTCTATTATCATCTCATAAAATTTGAACTCAAAATTCCACTTGTACATGGAGAAACAAAAATGACAAATTGTATTAAGGGGTAAGTTGAACCAAATGCCATAGTTTAGGGGGTAAATTGAACCAAAACATACTTTAAGGATTATCTGGACTTTGCTTATACTTGAGGGGAGTAATTTGGACTTTTTTACAAAGGTGGGATACACACGCGTACCAAAGTATTGCTAGACTGATCATAATGCCAGTGCGACACATGTACACCATAGATAGTACATATGTACACCATATAAGTACATATGTACACCACCGCACCGCTAGAGGCCATAATGGCAATGAGGCTGTGTGTGGCAAGTCTGGACTGACCCATACTAGCGAGAGATAGCCCCTATAATACTAGCGAGAGATAGCCTGCGGCATTCATGTCATTGCACCGCTAAACCAGCCGTAATGCCAGCGAGACATGGCTGCGACATCCAAGAGGAGTCATCTTTAGAGCCATAATAAAGGGTTGCAAAACAAATCGGTCAACTGGACACGCCAGAAATCTTAGCCGAACCTGCCATCCGACAGGTTGGTCAATACTGACTTCACCCCTTCCATACCATCAAATGGACAGGCCTAACTCAGAACCAATACACCGCTAAGCTCTAAATCCGTACCGTCCATACTAACACGTGTCCAAACCTAGTCGCCACGTGGCATGTCCGATTCACACATCGTAAACAGTCGCTGACACGTAGGCCCGGATGGCGAACACAAGTACGTACATATACCCACCGCACCTCTAGGCCAGCCACGCTAGTGTGAGGCCGTGCCTGCTGGCAACCACTGTGTGTAGCGAGGGGGAGGACCGCGCGCGCGTAGCAGCGCCTGCGTCAGGCGGCCCCCGTGGCCGTACGTGTGGCGCGGCGTGCGTGACGCGCCACGCGACGACGAAGCGAACGGCTCGTGTCACGCACGTCAAGGCCTCAAGGGCCTGCCCACTCCAGCCAGGCGGTGTGGTGGTGGTCAAGCGCGCCGCGACTTGCTCGCCTCGTCGCGGTCGTCTCGTCTCCACTCCCGGCTACAAATACCGGTCCCCCCCTCCCCTGTCCGTTCATTCCGCCCACCATTTCTGCCCCGGAACCGACGCGCACGGCTCTCCCCTCCAAGAATAGCAACCTTCCTTACGTCAGTTTCGATTCGTACGACGACGGCCATGGCGAGGGCGGCGGCGACGATGGTGCTCGCGGCGGCGCTCGCCGTCCTCCTCCTGGCGTCGCGGCCTCCGTGGCCAGCGCCGGCCGGACCGACCCGGCGGCGGTCGTCGCCTCTTCTCGTCACGACCAGGTAATATTATGGCGTCGATCGATCGATTTCTCTGCTGATCCTCTGATCGTTTCTAGAGGGCGCTTCTCTGATCCATGGCGCCGTACGTTTTGGTGTCGTTGCAGGCGGCGGAGGGATCGACGGCGGCGGGGGAGCGCGGGTGCGAGGGGGCCAACGACGAGGACGAGTGCATGATGAGGCGCACGCTCGCGGCGCACACCGACTACATCTACACCCAGGAGCATCACAACTAGTTCATTCATATCCTAGTTTGTAGTGATCGCCGTATGCATGTGTTCTCTTCAACGTTGTACTCGATCATGTTCTTTCTGTTGTGTGAACCCAGTGCATGGCGCGTTACATCTATGCTTATATGATAAAACAGTCTGAACATTAGGCTTTCAGGATTTGATCTGTCTATGTGTGTGCCTGTGTATGGCCAGAATCAGAGTGTTTTCGCAATCGGGAAACTTCAGAACGCATGAATTTTACACGAATCAATCAGGAAAGTTCAGAACGCTTTCAAGATTTTGGGTGGGGAGAGGAAAATCCTCGTTCAGATTTGGGGGCCCTACTGTAAGGACAGTTTCAGCACCGTACGAATTTTCTGCTAATCTCCATTCAGGCTTCAGCCGAAGCTGTTCTCAAAACGGTCGTGAATGTTCTTCCGCCTGCTTCATCATTCCTGTATTCGTGCTCAAAACGAATCCCTGACTCCTGAACTTTTCTTTCCCGGCGTCCTTCAAACGAAAATATAATTAATTAATCAATACATGCAGGTAATAAACGGGTCTCTCATAGCATCACAGCTCACAATGATAAATAGCAAGTAAAAACCTGCTATGCATCGGCAGTATACATTCTGGAAGCCTGAGCAGGCATGTCCAGCTAGCGATGACTTACTGACAGATGCAACTGTCAAACAGCAGCCACAAGATTTTGTCCGAACCTGTTAGACACCATGACAATGTGAGCATTGACCTTGCTTGCATATATGTATTCTGGAGAGGGTCAGATCAGCAGTTTAATATGCGCGAAGTTGACGACGCCGAACCTGCTGATGGATGGATATGCAGAAGATAAGCATAGCCTCTCTCTAGAACACTGATAGATGCCGTCATCTTCATTACTTTATTCACCATATCTTCCCAAAAATACAATTGCTTACTGGTTAAGCAGCTGACTGAAGCTAACAGCCGTCCGTGTCCTCACTTGGACATGCCCTTCTTCAGCTCTCTTGGACGTGCCCTGCCCCTTCTTCAACAGTCAGTGTATGGAAACTGACGTGTATCATCTTGGTTTTTCTCGAATTTCTCATTGGTGACAGGTCAGATTGCAAGTATTATCTGCATGAAGATATGCTATATGGAGCCATCAGATTAACTGGTGCGATGGAGACCACAGAGTTGCGCCAATCCGTGCGTGCCATGGCAGGGCGCGCTTTCTAGACCTGCACATCTCTTTCCAGAGCTTCTCAGGAGTGCACGCAGATGCAAGATTGATCTCGACCTGCATGCATCTTCTCTTCCTTTGACCAATACGACGTGGATCATTGCGAACTGCATGAAACTGATGAGTTCAGTGCGTCATAGGCGTACAGGTAACCAGAAAGGGGCACCTGATTCATGCAGTTACAGATACAGCCAGGTCAAACTATCTTTCATTATGAAAAGGAGGCCATCACATATAATTCTCCATGAAGAAAGTAAGAAACCAAGGGTCTTTGGTTCTGGAACACAGCTACCCTCTTGATTCCGTACAGATCTGGGTGTTCTAGAGGGGCTGATACTGAAACGTGAGGAAAACAGGTACAGAATGACGTGCAAGGTTTGGGTTCACACCTGAGGAGAAGATCCAGAGGCACTCCAAAGTTGACATGACGATGTTGATGTACGGAAGGTTCTTCTTCCAACCCTTGGGCTGAAAGTTCTCAAGAGACCTGCAGCCACTGAGATTTTCTAAGGATCAACTTCTCAACTATGGGAATTAATGCCGTTGGACAATACAATTTGAAAACATCACAGGTTTGGCAACCTAATTGCTGCTGCTCCAGATGAACCCAGCAGCAAAGTTAGAAATATGATCTGAACAGAACAGCAGCAGAATCTCATACAGAACTGTCCAAAATTCAACCTTATACATCTTTTATAGAAATTATAAAGAAAGTCAGAGGCCATAAATCAGCATGACTAGATTGTCAAATAGTACTAACGAACTGCATTCTGGTATGCATGGAGAAAGAATGTCGGAACAATGAAGGCTATCTACCAGGTTGCCTATAGAGAGAGAAAGCAACAACTTTGCACCAGCAAGGATATGATGAAACAAATTAAATAAATTCTTTGTTCAAGGTAGACAAAACTTATTAAGTATTGAACCCATATTTATCAGTAATTCAATACATCTAATAAGTGTAGGCATGTCGTCAGCTGGGGTATATCAATCTTGTGACATGCTAAAGCATCAGTATAGGGAATCAAATAAAACAGATGACAGGTGGATTAGGTGCGACTACCAACACAAATCAACACACCAACCTTCATGCCACTATGTACTGTTGCCATACATCTAGCAGATAATTACTTCCAAAATGGATATTCACTCTGACACTGACATATCATGGGCAATTCATCAATAAATATTTTTGAGAAAATGTCCATCTAGTCTGTGATCGCAGATGGGTATCTTGATCAATTTGTCACAAAAACTTCATCAGTATAAAATTAGATTGGATATAAAACTCCCATGAGCTCCTAACCAACTTCAGAGTAATCACAAACTGGACACATAGCATGGACAAGTAAAGCATCTCAAGGGTCTTTGCCCAACTTACGTAGCAGATGAGATAATATAATTTCGATCAAATAGAACAATTCCATGAAAGAAGGTAGAGAGAAGCCCTCAAATATTAACAGCTAAATATCTGTACTTCACTACTACCAAAGTTGACAGATACCCATACAATTTTACCAATACGCGACTCAAAAGCCAGCCTAGCAACAGAGGAAAAAATGACAGATACCCGTAAAAGTATAGAAACAATAGAATTGTGTGCAAAGAGATCTTCTAACCTGAATTGCAAATGAAGACGATACGAGCTCTGGTATTGGTAGATTACTTTGTCTCTAGCTTAGGAAGCAAAATAGCAAACAAGTCAGATAGAGGAAATCAAAACAGGGATCGATCTTCTGATAGATTGCTGGACAGAGGCAATTGTATCAAAGTACAAAGAGAAGCTAAATCATGTTGCTACGAAATGCATAGAACTAAAGCTAACTGATAATTAGTGGAAGGAAACAACCCCCTGTTCATCATCACATAGAACAATCAGTGCTGAATCACAGTTGTTTTTAGAAAATAAAATAGATCTCACCAAAACTATTAGCATGATAGGAGCGAAGCTGTATCAACAGATTATTCTTTTAATTGAATGTGCAGACAGAGTCATTACACAAGAAACCTTTGAATCATTTACCAAACAAAATAACAAATTCCTTTCCAATTCCCCATTCCACCACTTTAAAATTTCAGATTTACAGCTTCCGTATATACTATACTTTGTCAGTCACACACAATCATACAAGCGACGCGACAAAAGATATACAATGTACAGATTATGAACCAAAACTAAAGGCATATCCACAGGCTCAAGCTGGCACCAAGAGCCATGTGCCATTCACGATGTGCAAGCACAAAGCTATGCAGATCGTGGCAATTACCATGGACCTGTCACTCATATGCCTCAAAGCCCGCAATCCAGCCCCAATTGCGGCATCGCCTCCAGCCCTCGCGCCGGCATGCAGCTTCCACAGCACAAACTCGAGGAACGACCGCACTGCCTCAAATGTCGCCCTGCCCGTCAAATCCACAACGAGCTTGCGGTTGCTCGGCACCGCCAGCGCACTTGACACAGTCTCCGTCCACCCTTCCCCAACTCCACCATAGCTGCCGGAATTGGGACTAGCATTAGCATTTCCTCCGGTACTGTTGGCACTGGACAATACGCCATGGGACGTCTTCACCAGTGTCTCGACGGAGGCGCTGCAGAGTGCGATGAAAAGCTCTTGCAGCCGTGCGCCGTAGGCGGGGTTGGTGGCGGCGGCAAAGAGCTGGTCGTATGTGTTGATGTGGATGGTCTTGTCGATGAAGACGCCGCGGTGGCCGTGAAGACCTCGACCCAGCTCCGGATCGCCCTCTGGCACCTCCGCGTGGTAAGCGCATCGACCCAGCTCTCCGGCGGCGAGGCGTCCGCCGTCGAGGGCTGCGACGACGGGGCCGAGTAGAAGGCGAGCACGAGGTGGCGCCCGAAGCTGCCGGCGACGGCGGACGCGAGGCGCTCCCCATCGGGGGAGAGCACCCTGTCCAGCACGCGGTCCGAGAACGCCGCATCGGATCCATAGGAAGCACCGGAGCGGGCGTTGCGGTGTAGTAGCCGCGGAGCACGCCGGCGGCGACCGCCCCGGAGAGCGCGGACGCGGAGGCGGAGGCCTCGGGCGAGGCGGCGAGCTTGGAGATCTGCCTCAGGGTCTGCGGGACCGCGTCGGAGTCGGAGCGGAGGAAGGCCGCGAGGTCGGAGGCCACGGCGGCGGCGGCGTCCGCGAGGGAGGCCAGCGCGGAGGCGAGGCGCGCTATGCGGCGGGCCGGGATGCCACCGCCGGGTGGTGGTAGATCAGGTAGGATCCCGCGGCGGCGCCCGCCCAGAGGAGCCAGCGGCGGCGGCGGCGCGCGAAGGCGAGGACGCGGCGGCTGTACATGGCCGGAGGTGGTTGGGGTGGATGGGGAACACGTGAGGAGTCGCCGGGCAGCCGGAGGGAGGGGGGAGCAGCACGTGGCACGCAGCGGGTGGTGGGTTCCCGGTGATAAGCGGCCAGTATATTTTTTTTTAGGAAGCCGGCCCAGTTTGGCACACGGCCTTGTGAGAGCTTTAGCGGTGCGGGGGTCACGGGCGAGCGTTGTGGGTGCTCCGCCTCTGGAGCAGCGCGTGCGTGGAGGGTGGGTGCTCCGCCGAGCCATGGAACAGCTCCCCTGGGGCAGGGGCGAGCCCGCCGCCGCCGCTCCCGTCCGGGCAGGGGCGCGCACGGTCACCGCCGTGCGCCCGTCTGGCGACCGACCGCCGCTCCCCTCCTGGGCAGGGGCGCGCCGGCCGCCGCCGCTCCCTTCCGGGGGCGAGCCCGCTGCCGCCGCTTCCCTCCGGGGCAAGGCGAGCTCGGCGCCGCCGCTCCGCCTGGAATGGCACATGGGGGATAAAGAATTTAAACCAATGGCATATAAGGGATGTCTAATTTTTCAAGGCACATCAAGGGACGAGTTACATTTTTGGATGGCATATACGGAACTAGTTCAGGAAGGCAATATGATAAGCAATCTCCTCCAAACAACTAAACTTGATAGTACAGTACTCCCTCTGTTCCAAAATAGATGACGTTATGGGATGCGTGCCGGTCAAACTTTCTCAACTTTGACTAGATTTGTAGAAAAAACGTGCAACATTTTTATCTCCAAATAAATTTGTTAAAAAACTAGACTTAAAGATCTTTCCAATGATATTAATTTTAGCATAAATATTTATATATTTTAATATATAATTGCCGGTATTTTGAAAATGTTGACTTCTCGGGGAGAGAGAGAATGACATCTATTTTGGAACGGAGGGAGTACATGGCAAGCAAGCAAGCCGCCAAGCTCTCATGCGTCTTGTGCAGGTGCATTAATGATTGTTTTCTTTTGTTCAGATCAGATATGAAGTTTGCAAGCTAGCTAGGGTCAGCCACACATACGGTCCTTTTTCATTATCAGCATGCGCAGTGCAGGTGTATAGGCGTGTAGTATTATCTACTGTAAGACCTTTAATTTATCAGTACTGCTGTTGTGCAGGCTCATTGTTCTTTGAGATCAGATAGATAATGGGCTTGCAAGCTAGATGTATATGGTTAGGTAAGGTTTGTTCTACGGAGGAGTTGACATTCCTGGCATGTCGACCCGGCTGGCAGCTGGCAGATGTTTCTTTTTAGCAGCATGCTGTGCAGGTGCAGGATTTATATTGTGCTTAACTTGATGTGTGATTGTAAGGTGCGCAGGTGCAGGAGCAGGAGTTATAGTGCTTTTCTCCCTTCAGCAGTATGGTAAGAGACATTCGTGCAGAAGCGTAGAGACATCCAATCCAAGCAATACTCGTTCAGTTAATTGGTCATATGATCCAAATTCCAAGCAGGTGTCTTCGTGTCAAATGTTAGCTCGGTCTGGTCACATGATC